>OV725078.1:150374821-150658945 GCA_928085145.1 Nezara viridula
TGATAGATTTTGCTTGTCGGTTTTTAAATTAAGTGGTTTGTAGTCTAATTGAATGAAAACACTTTCCGTAAGTAGTCTTTTGTCGTGGTTAGGTACTGTGGCAAGAATGGAGGTATTGTCAAAGTCAAATGTGTGGTTTGAGGATAAGGCGTATTCAGAGAGTTTAGTTCTGTTATTATCCCTAACCATTCCCGATGATTACATTCTAGTCTCCTTCGACGTTAAAAGCCTCTTCACCAACATCCCTAGAGATAAAGCCCTTCTTATAGTAGAAAATAACTGGTCATCCTTAGAGTCTCATACCTCCCTTAACCGTTCCTCATTTATTGAATCCCTACAACTTTGTTGCAAATCTGGTTATCTCCAGTTCCATGGACAATTTTATAATCAAATTGCAGGATTAGCTATGGGTAATCCTCTCGCACCCGACTTATCTAACATTGTTCTTAATGATCTCCTAAACACCATAGCCCCACAGTTTCCTGATGACATATTTCCTATAAAAAAATACGTCGATGACCTTCTTCTCATCGTCAACCCTGATACTATTCCTGACATCCTTTCCGCCTTTAACTCATATGATCCCCGCCTCTCTTTTACAGTTGAATACGAAGATAACTATTCCCTCCCTTTCCTCGATCTTCTCATTAAAAGACATCCCAACAATACTTTATCCACAGACTGGTACACAAAACCGACATACTCTGGCAGATTACTCAACTACTATTCTCAACACCCCTTTCACCAAAAACTTAACGTTGCCAAAAACCTCATTCACCGATGTTTCTATCTATCTGACCCTTGCCTACATGAAACAAACACTAGACGCATACAACGGATACTATTGTCTAATAACTTCCCCTCCAACACCATTAAAAAACTTATTACTTACTACAAAACCCGCCCCTCATCCTCCATCCCTTTTTCTAGTTCTCAAAATCAGCTCCCCATTCCTTTATATAGATCTCTACCATACATCCCTTTACTTTCGGATAGAATTCAAAAATCTTTACGTTCCTCTATTCCCAACCTGCGAGTTGCTTTTAAAAACTACAACAAACTTGCCAATATTTACTCCACCCTAAAAGACCCCATCCCTCCGCAACACCGCTCTAATGTCGTATACCGCATTCCTTGCTCTACCACCAATTGTAACTCTGCCTATATTGGAGAAACCAAAAACCAACTTAAAGACCGCATCAAACAACACAAATACTCAATTACTTCTAAGAACTCTACCGCTTCTAAACTCTCTGAACACGCCTTATCCTCAAACCACACATTTGACTTTGACAATACCTCCATTCTTGCCACAGTACCTAACCACGACAAAAGACTACTTACGGAAAGTGTTTTCATTCAATTAGACTACAAACCACTTAACTTAAAAACCGACAAGCAAAATCTATCACTCGCCTACTCCCAAATCATCAACATTTTAAAAAAGTCTCGATCATAAACCTCTATCTAATCTTCTCACTTCCATTTATACTTTCTTTTACTTCTTTTCCTTTCATATATATATATATATATATATATATATATATATATATATATATATATATATATATATATATATATATATATATATATATATATATATATATATATATATATATATATATATATATATATATATATTATTTATTTTACTTATTTATTTATTTATTTTTTATTTTTTTATTTTATTTTTTTAATAGTATATATATGTTTATTTTTTTTATATAATATATATCTATATTTTATATATATATATATATATATATATATATATATATATATATATATATATATATATATATATATATATATATATATGTATATATATATATATATATATATATATATATATATATATATATTGACTGCCACCGAATTTATCTGGGTGAAGAGATGACTCGCACAAACAGACACCTCTATTGGCTAGCCCGGCAGAAGAGAGCGGCGGGAAAAATCAAATATACGTGGTTTGCTTCCGGAAAGGTGCGGTGTCGAAAAGAGGACGGACATAGAGTCATCCTGATAGAACAGGCCTCGGATCTAGATGTATTTGACTGACTACCTAGAAGCCGTCAACCCCTTAGCCGCATTAAAATAGTCTTACTTCTCTTAGTGCTATCTCTACACCGTCACTCATCAATCTATTTATTTTCAAGTACATTCTCTTTATTTATTTTTAATGTTAACATTACTTTTTCTTCACTTAGCTTCATGTACGATAATCGCTTTTCTGTACTTTCTACTCGTTTTGTCTTCTCGCTACCAAACACTGACTGTTTCTCTCCAAATCCACTGTATGTCTAGTTCCCTAATCACATGTCAAGTTAACTCTCAATCACTTTCTGCCCATTATGACGAATTCCTGCAATACTTTACCCAAAACTTTTATCATATCATAGCAATATCCGAAACCTGGCTCAAACCTTATATTCCATCATCTTCAGTCTCCTTGCCTAATTACATCCTGCTCCGTCATGACCGGGTAAACCGGACTGGCGGTGGAGTAGCTATGTTTGTCCACAATAGCCTAAAGACCCGAATCCTCGATTGCTCCCCATCTTCCGATCATCCTCATGTAGAATACCTCTTAGTAGAAATTCTCAGTAATATTTCTCCTATCCTTTACGCCGTGGTATATCGCCCTCCTCTCGTGCCATTTGACCCGTCCTTCGAATCAACTCTATTCAACTTCGTTCCCCTCTATCCCAGAATAATTATCTCCGGTGACCTCAATACCAATTTCCTCTCAAAATCCAATGACAAATCCTATTTAGAAAATCTGTTTTTCTCACTTCACCTATTCATCGTTCCTTTTTCCTCCACCCACCACACCAGCAGATCTGACACTTGGCTAGACTACTACATCATCGACTCAGCACAAAACCTCCTCTCCGCCTCTCAATTGCCAGTATCCTTTCTTTCATCTCATGATCTGATACAAATAACGTATAATATCCGCACTCCTCCAATCCATCCTCGAACTATCACTTTCCGCCAACTGGATACCCTTACTCGAGAAAAAATATTACCTGATCTAGTAACATTGGATTTGAATGGAATATATCATTGCTCCTCTGTCGACACCATGGTTGATATTCTCACCACCAATCTTCTCAATATACTCAATACCCACGCTCCTCTCAAAACCTCCACTTTCCGTCATCGTCCTGCTCCTTGGATGTGTCAGGAAATTAAGGATCTGCAGAAGAGACGCGACGCTGCACGCAGACGCTTCAGACGGACTAGGCTTGCAGATGATTATCAAATATTCAGAGTGCTTCGTAACACGACACAGACAAGGATCCGACAAGCGAAAGCGAACTACTTTCACGAAGCCCTTTCCTCAGCTCCTGATATCAAATCAAAATGGCTTCTACTTCGTAAGCTTTCCCTCTGTGAACCTTCTAGATCCCCTTCCTCAGTTTTCCCAATATCACCTGATGACCTAAACTCCCACTTTATATCGGTTTCCACCTCTTCTTTACCATCCCCTTCCGGCTTTTCTCCAGAGGTACCTTTTAACGACAATAATTTTTATTTTTCCGACATTTCTCCCACAGACCTTATTACCGTTATAATGAAATCCCGTTCCAATTCCGTAGGCCCAGATGGCATTCCTATCAAACTAATAAAATTATGTCTCCCTGAAATCCTCCCAGCACTCCTTTTCATCTACAATTTCTCCCTGCAGAATTCAATATTCCCGACCTCTTGGAAAAAAGCCATTGTCCTTCCTTTAAACAAAAAGCCTAATCCATCCTCTCCCGAAGATTTCCGCCCAATATCAATCCTTTCCAATCTTTCTAAACCCCTAGAAAAGTTAGTGCAATCCCAAGTTTCCAACTACCTTGAACAATCCAACCAACTCGATCCTCTCCAATCTGGCTTCCGTCCTGGCTACTCTACACAATCTGCTCTGATTAAAATTACTAGTGATATCCAGACTGCAATAGATGACAAAAAACTAACCATACTTATACTGCTTGATTTCTCCAAAGCTTTCGATTCCATTATCCATTCCATCCTTTTCAACAAACTAAAATCATTATCCTTCTCCAATAGTTCCATCTCTTGGTTCCAGTCTTTCCTCTCACAACGAACCCAAGCAGTTTCCATACCTAATCAACCTCTATCTGCCTACCTTCCTTTATCCTCAGGAGTTGCACAGGGTTCAAGCATGTCTCCTCTTCTTTTCAGTTCTTATATTAATGACCTAAATGATTCAATTATCCATTGTTCCCACCACCTTTATGCCGACGATTCTCAAATCTATTTATCCTTTTCTCCCGCTGAGTTATTGGTGGCATTTGCCAAAATTCAAGAAGATTTAGATCGAATTAGTGCCTGGGCCAACTTAAATGGATTACGGCTAAATGCTGCCAAAACTCAGGCCATTCTCATTGGTTCCAAGCCCTTCTTAGATCCCACACCAACTTTCCCTCACTCTATCTAAACAACCACCCCATCACCTTCTATCCCTTTGTTAAAAATTTAGGCTTTCTCATAGATCAAACCCTTTCCTGGAATCACCATATCTCTCATATATCCCGCCGTGCAATTTCTACCCTCAAACTATTCCATCACTTCCGCCATCTTCTACCCCAAAATACCCGTAGACTCCTAGTTTCCTCTCTCATCTTTCCCCACTTTGACTACAGCTGTGTGGTGTACGATGGCCTCTCGGTGGAACTGCGTGATAGACTCAAAAGACTTATGAATTGCTTCGTAAGATTTGTAATTGGAACCCCGAGACGCTCCCGTGTCTCCCACCACTACACTGAGTTAGGGTGGCTCTTCCCCTCCTTAAGAAGACAATATTTCCTTGGCACTTTCCTTTATCAAATCATTACCGATCATCGTCCTTCTTATGCCTACAACCTTCTCCAATTTAAGTCCTCAATCCATTCACTCACTACAAGATCCCGACCCTCTGACCTATACATCCCTTCTCATAGATCTGCCTCATTCCAAAATTCCTTTATAGCCCGCTCTGTCAACTTTTGGAATTCCCTCCCGATCAAAATTCGACATGCCCCTTCCCTATATACATTCAAAAACCTCCTATTCCAATTCCTGTTCCAAAAACAGTCTGATACCAGCTAACGATTAATATTATATATGTATTGTGTAGCAATCATATAATCATAACACTTGGTAAGAGATAGTACATGCATTTCCTACTATCGACGTAGGAATTTCAATACATACATTTTTTTTATTTTTTTTATTCAATTATAAGTAACTGTTTATTTTTATATATATATTCAAGTAAAGTTTTTTTTTTTTTTTGTTTTGTTTTTTATGAAATGAACTCATTGTATCTCTTTTTCGTTCTTCATTTCTCAAATTTTATGTTTATGTTGTTCAACCCTTAAATATAATTTTGTTCATAGTTCAAGTGATTCGTTCATTGTTTTAATTGTTTTGTTCATAATTTTAAATGCTCTGTACATAGTTTTATCTGTATTGTATATAGCTTGTGCACCTAAGGTTTTCTTTACTTTTTATTTTATTTTATCAATTTTATTTATTGTTTCAACATTCAGGCCAGTAATATTCTATTATTTTGTACATTATTGTTATTCTGAAGGGACTTAGTCCCAGAATAAAGTTTTTTTTTCTATCTATCTATCTATATATATATATATGTGTGTGTTTGTATGTGTATGTATGTATGCGTTTATTTTTTCTTTTAAAATTATTGTTTTCTTATAGAGTTATTTATACTTAATAATCTATCCCAACAATATTACACTAATGTTACCCTATTAATCTTTCAATTTCTTCACTTCTTAACATTTAGTCCCGCTATCTGTTTATTTACAATTAAAGGTAACCTCCACTTGCTTGTTATCCACTGATATCTTATTATTATGTTATCTTATCCATATTTTAACTTTACTGTAACAATAGTTATTCAATTTTCAATCTATTTATTCGTTAACATTCATTTATTCGTTAACATTCATGTATTTATTTTCTTTTATCTATTTTCTTATCATGTATTTATTTTATTTATATTTTATTTCTGTATCAGACAACTTCTTCGTATTTTATATATACTTATGTTTATTTTTTATTTTATTTTAATTTTTTCAACATGTTTGTATCTTTTGTAGCCCTGAAGACGACCTGCAAAGTGGGTCGAAACGTCGGCAAAAATTAAAATAATTTATATATTTTAATTTTTTTTATTTATTTGACCTCACCCTCGACTAACTAATTCTCACATTATATATTTATAATTTAATATTTCATAGAAATAGTATTTTTCCATTGTATCCATCCATATCTTCAAAAATTCCTAGGTACTGTACATTCCTGGGTTTTTCAATGTTTACTTAGTTAACACATGTTAACTCCCCCTATACCTGCAATCCTTACCGCTGCCTTTCCAGTTCTAAGTGAAACTCCCAGAGGAACACACCTGTAAGTCTCTAATTTTATTTTTTTTTCTCCTGTAGTTTTTGTAGAATTATACTCACATTTTCATTTGTTATATATTACACTACAACAATTGTTAGCATCTATTTACTTTATTTTAGGATCTTGTTACTGAGCTTACTTAGTCCATATTTTATTGTACTTCATCATGTGTGGCACGACATCCCGTTACCGAGACTGGGCCTCCTCCAAGAGCCTCCGCCAGTTGGCTCTGTCTTCTGCTGCAGCTCTCCAGTTCCGTACACCAAGCAAGGTTCTCGCATCATAGGCCACGTTGTCCAACCACCTCGTCCTCGGCCTTCCTACCCGTCTTGCGAGGTGCAGCTCCTCCATCATTATTTTCTTGGGTATCTCAACGGTGCCCATTCTGGCCACATGCCCTGCCCACCTTAGTCTGGCCAGTTTAATATAGGTGACTACGTCGATGTCTGCATAGAGAGAACTGAGCTCCCTATTTTTTCTTTTCCTCCAGACATCACCCTCCTTTACTGGACCATAAATCCTTCTGAGGACTCCTCGCTCAAACACACTCAGCTTCATCTCATCGTTTTTGGTCATCGTCCAAGCCTCTGAGCCATATGTCAAAACAGGCCGAACAAGAGTCTTGTATATGATCAGCTTGGTCTTCTTTGAGAGGTACCTACTTCTTAAGTGTCGGCCAAGTCCAAAGACACATCTATTGGCAGCCGTGATCCTTCTTTGTATTTCTTGAGCCATGTCATTTTTGCTATTAATTTCAGACCCAAGGTATATAAAACTTTTCACTCTCTCAAACTTAAAAGAACCTACCTCAAATGGAGAGTTCAGATCCACCTCACCACCAACTCTCATATACTTAGTTTTCCTCTCGTTGACTTCTAGACCAAGTGGTCTTGCAGCTGCTTCAAGGCCTATAAACGCTTCTCTGAGAGCCTGTTCAGACCTACCTATTATGTCAATATCATCAGCAAAACCAAGAAGCTGTGTCAGGCGATTGAAGATTATATCGTTGGTCTGAATACCGGAGTCTCTTACAGCTTTCTCCTCTGCCAAGTTGAACAATAGACAGGCGAGGGCATCCCCTTGCCTACCCCCACTGCTCACTTTAAACTCTTCGGAGTCGTCAGAACCGACGCGTATTCTACATCTCGAGCTGTCCATGGTCATCTTGATTAGGCGTACGAGCTTCTGAGGGATGCTTAGCTCCTCCAAGGCACAGTATAGTTGCGTTCTATCAACGCTGTCGTATGCTGCTTTAAAGTCTAGGAATAAATGGTGGGTGACTACCTTATGCTCCATAGTCTTTTCTAGGATCATCCTCAGAGAGAACAGTTGATCAGTGGTTAAGCGTCCTCTTCGAAATCCAGCCTGATATTTCCCCAGTTCCTTTTCAGAATACGGGAGAATCCTCTCAAAAAGAATGTTAGAGAGCAGCTTATAAGTACACGAAAGGAGTGAGATTCCTCGATAGTTAGCACATTCTGTTTGATCTCCTTTCTTATGTATTGGGCAGATAATGGCTGTTGCCCATTCCCATTTATTGTACTTACTGTTTATAATTCTAATAAGCTTATTCACATTGTTTATTAATTGTGTCTAAATATTATGTAATTGCCACAATTCTCTATCTTTTTGTATCTTGTCCGTTCTAGCCCTGATGAGGACCTGCGAAGTCGGGTCGAAACGTTGGCTTTCAATAAAATAGTTTTACCACTATTTAGCCTTTTTATGACCGCAACCCAGGACCATCTCCTTCCTTTATAATGCAACGGTCAACTATTAAATATTCAATATTCTGTATAACGTTTTGCCAAAAGATTGAGGAATTAGTTGTTACTTAAAGATGTCAAATTATGCTTTGGAAAATAAAAAAAAAAAGCTAAATTATTTGTGCAAACAATAGATAACAAAATAATTTGATTTAAGGTGATAACGATCAGCTCCGACCAACGAAGCCGTATCCACCAAGGTTTTTTAGTAAACATAACCATACTACAAAACCGACAGCCATCAATAAGCCCACGGTGGCTATATCACTATCTCCTTCCTCTACAAACAGAAAATCGTCAAAACTCAACAAAGGTCAGTAAAAATACCATTACACATTATGGTAGATATTAATTAGTTGGATATACAAAAATATGTATTTTCCTAAATAACATTAAACGTATCTAGTTAGTGGTGTATTAAGTCCAGTTCCAGAAAAAATAACCAATTGTATCATTATTTCTTAGGCAAAGTTTCACCCCCAAAATTTTTCATAAAAGTACTAACTTAAGGAAGGTTTTTTTTTGGTTTGTTTAAAATTCCTATGGATTGCGACACCTTCAGCCTCTGTGTTTCAGTTTGTCGCTGGTGTATATTTTATAATTAAATAGACAATAATTAAAATTCAATTGATTTTAATGTAGTTAAACTATAAATTATTTTTTCTTTTTTATACGATAATAAATAATGAAATAATAGTAATAATCAATGCTGGAATCAATCCAACATAACGCAGGTGGGTGTGAAGTGTTAGCTGGCACCCAGTATCTCCAGATGCATAACAAAGTGACTAAACTTTTTCACTAGGCTCTGCCAGTGAAGCTCAACTTATTAGATGACAAAACTCCATATCATAAGTATCACCAAAATAAACTCCTCCAAAAAGGTAGTCTCAAGCTCTACTGGGATGAATCTATTATGACTGACCTTACTGTGTGCCACAATAAACCAGATATCCTCCTGATTGATATGAGCGAGAAAAAACAGAGCTTATTGATGTCGGGATCCCCAATTAGTATAACCTCCACTGTTGGAGAAAAATTGAGACCTGCCATCCATGCTCTCTGAGAAATACCAGGAACTGGCAATCGAATTGAAGGAATTATATCATTTGGGAAGGGTCACCACCACTTCAATTTTAATATTATACAATGGACTGATACCAAAGCCAACAGTGCCAGGCACAATGGATTTAAAATGACCTCTTGATGTGCTGAAAGAGGCTCAACACTCAGTTCTCTTAGATACAGCACATATTGTTAGAAAATTTGTAAAAATCTAAACATATAATAAATATTAATATGAAGGTGGCTGGACCTCTGGTCCCCCACCTCAGAAACTCACTCCGCAAAGCGAGAATAAAAGTAGAAATAATAATAATACTTTATTTATTCTGCGACCTCCTTTAGAATAATAAAAAAAGACAGAAATTTGGGCTAAGGAGCCTAAGAGATAAATAAACAAAGTACAGAAGTTACTTTCTAATTTTAATCAATTAATAATAACAAAACATTTTTTTTAAAAAAATCTAAAATTCTTTCTACAAATCTGATGTGAATACAAAATTGAATAATTATTTTCACACTTTTGTAGCATTTTTAATTATTTCACATGAGTACACTCAGAAACACACTGCGGCGCATAAGTCATAATCCTTTCTAATGTATCTTAATTGGAAACATTTTTTTCCTATGAATCGAAAAATAGCCCGTAGGTCAAGGTAATGGAAGTAAGGCTTCAGGGAAAGATTTTTGTTTCCTATTTCGCCTGCAGTCCATGAAAGACCACGGTATAGGAATCTAGATTGATTAATCCAACTGCCCTTTATTACATATATAATATTGTATTATTTTCAATGGGGTATAGATCTATTTCGAGATTATACATATCTAACATAATTTCAGGAAAACAACATCGACATTTTTTTGGATTCATGTCCAAAAATGGTAAAACACATCCTACGAATTCTTCTACCACAACAAAACCAAAAGTATCTACCTGTAAACGATGTTATTCCGTGACGACCAAAAAAAGTAGTAAGTAAAAATTCACTAGTTGCAATATCCGTTAAACAATATAATTTATTCTTATGGGTCTTTTCCAAATGAAACTATGATTTTCGTTAAGAATACATATATATTCAAAACCCTAGCACCCGAAATACGTAACGAAAGCACAAGAATTGATATAAGATATATTTTTTGAAAAACGAATCAATAGGCGAAATACGGATGTATAAGCCCTGGAATATAAAACTTTTTTGAAAATCCTCTTAACTTACCAGACATAGGATTTTTTTTAAAGGATATTTTTTTGAAGATTTATGAAAGAATTGGGAGTAGGCTAATAGGTCTGTAGGATGCCAAGCTGTTAGGAGGTTTGCCTAGTTTTGGGAATAGGGTAATAGTAGAATGTTTCCATAATAGAGGGAAGTGAGTATATAGGTATGGAATATGACTGCTATGGGTGGAAGTTGTCGAAGGATCGGGAGGGGGGGGGGGGGTTCATATCCAGGATATTTACGGGGGATTAGTTTTTGTAATTGGAATTTCAATTCGGAAGGATGAGTCACTTTAGGAGGCAGTGAGAGTGGGATAGGTGAAGTAAGGGATTCCTCAACTGTTACAGTATAGATAGGATTCCGGATGGGGAATAAATTTATTAGAGAGATGTTTGGGGAAATTCTGGGCTTTATCTTCTTCAGATGCTGCCCAGGAGCCATCATCTCGCGGAAAGGGTATGGGAAATTAGGTGAGGTTTTAGGATTGTCTTAGTGCTTTTCCAAAAGGAATTGTCAAGAACAGAGAGGGACGATAGTTATTAATTAAAGGATTCGGATACATAAAATGCTAATTCTCGCTTTAGTTTCTTACAGTGGTAATTATAGGAACGGCGATCAGCGGGATGTTTGGTATATTGCCATACTGATCTGTCAAATCGTTTCATATTTATGAGATCTAAAAGGTAGATAGATAGATAGATAGAAAAAAAAACTTTATTCTGGGACTAAGTCCCTTCAGAATAACAATAATGTACAAAATAATAGAATATTACTGGCCTGAACGTTGAAACAATAAAAAAAATTGATAAAATAAAATAAAAAGTAAAGAAAACCTTAGGTGCACAAGCTATATACAATACAGATAAAACTATGTACAGAGCATTTAAAATTATGAACAAAACAATTAAAACTATGAACGAATCACTTGAACTATGAACAAAATTATATTTAAGGGTTGAACAACATAAACATACACTTTGAGAAATGAAGAACGAAAAAGAGCTACAATGAGTTCATTTCATAAAAAAAAAAAAAAAAAAAAAAAAAAAAAAAAAAAAAAAAAAAAAAAAAAAAAAAAAAAAAAAAAAAAAAAAAAAAACTTTACTTGAATATATATATAAAAATAAACAGTTACTTATAATTGAATAAAAAAAAAATACAAAAAAATGTATGTATTGAAATTCCTACGTCGATAGTAGGAAATGCATGTACTATCTCTTACCAAGTGTTATGATTATATGATTGCTACACAATACATATATAATGTTAATAGTTAGCTGGTATCTGACTGTTTTTGGAACAGGAATTGGAATAGGAGGTTTTTGAATGTGTACAGGGAAGGGGCATGTCGAATTTTGATCGGGATGGAATTCCAAAAGTTGACAGAGCGGGCTATAAAGGAATTTTGGAATGAGGCGGATCTATGAGAAGCGATGTATAGGTCAGAGTGTCGGGATCTTGTAGTGAGTGAATGGATTGAGGACTTAAATTGGAGAAGGTTGTAGGCATAAGAAGGACGATGATCGGTAATGATTTGATAAAGGAAAGTGCCAAGGAAATATTGTCTTCTTAAGGAGGGGAAGAGCCACCCTAACTCAGTGTAGTGGTGGGAGACACGGGAGCGTCTCGGGGTTCCAATTACAAATCTTACGAAGCAATTCGTAAGGTATTGAGATAAGTTGTTTTGCTTAGGATTTCTCGGGGAGTTACTTGAGCAGGAGGCAATCCAGGTGGCTTGTTGGATTGAGGTAGTAAAGAAATTGGCAGCATCGGAGTATTGGAAGGTCGTCTGAAGATTTAAGAGATATATTAAAATCTATTTTGTCGGAAAGAATTTGGAGGAATAGGTTCCAGTTAATATCGCCTCTAATGAATGACGGTGGAGAAGGTTTGGGGACGGGTTCTAGTTAAACATTGAGAATTAGTGGACTATGGTCAAGGAAAGTTTGTTTAGGAGTGTAATGGAACAATGGAGGGGACCTAAGACGCTGTGGATAAAGAAATCAATGATATTAGAATTACAGTTAGGGTCTGTGGACAAGTAGGTAGGAGAGTTGGGGGAAATGAGATGAAAACGTTGGGTATTGAGTGCATACAGCAATGTTCGGCCACGAGAATTCGTGGTTCTTGAACACCATTCTTGGTTTTCGGCATTTAAGTCTGCACCCAAGATGAAGTGATTTCCTAAGGAGTCGAGGAGAGAACTGAAGTGGACATTGGACCTGGATCCGTTAGGTGGGCCGTAAGCTTTTGGAAGGAGGTTTTGATTACGATAGCGGTGGATTGACGGAAATCTAGGGTAGGTAATAGGAGTAGGTGATGGAGGAAGGGATTGGTGTACAAGGATAACAGTACCGGCATGTGCCTTACCGTCAGGATGGTCAGTACGATATGTCAAGTATTGTGGTATTTTGAAAAGCTGTTTAGTGGTTAGTCGAGTTTCTGTAATTAGTGCCATGCCAATGTTTTTGTGAAGTAATAAAGCAGATAGTTCCTCTGTATGATTTCTAACACCATTCGCATTCCAAAGGAGAATGGATATAGGTTTATTGGAAGTCATTTAAGGGTTTTTGGGGGGAGCGATAAAATGTGATACAATATTCGAGAGAAGGTATGTCAAAGGAGTAACGAGAGATCTGAATTCGGAGAGGGAAAGATGTAAGTAAACTGGTGAGATCTTTGGTATTTGATAGAATTGATATAAGATCTATTTTTTTAGAAAAAAAAAAGAAGAAAAAAACGAATCAATAGGCGAAATACAAATGTATAAGCCCGGAAATAGAAGATTTTTACAATATCCCTAATCCTAATAACCTGCTAGACAATTTCCTAATTTACGGACGCCAAAACATTGCTAATATGGCAAAACAATACATATATAATCGTGTCCGTTGGACATAAATTGTTCAGATAACTTCCTACAATTAATAAAGAAAAGGTAAATAACTGTAATGAGTTCTACTTGGGGAACATCTAACCCGAAGGTCAAGCTCATGTACGCAAGGCTTCAGGGAAAAATATTTGGATCCAATTCTTCCTGCTGTCGAAGAAAGACCAGAATTTAGGGATCTGGACTGATTTATCCAACTGCTCTTTATTACTTATATAATATTATATTATTTTCAATTAAGTATAAAATGTTTTCGAGATTATACATATCTAACATAATTTCAGGAAAACAACATCGAAATTTTTTTGGATTTTTGTCCAAAAATGGTAAAACACATCCTACAAATTCTTCTACTACAACAAAACCAAAATTATCTACCTGTAAACGATGTTATTCCGTGACGACCAAGAAAAGTAGTAAGTAAAAATTCACTAATTGCAATAGCCGTAAACAATATAATTTATTCTTATGGGTCTTTTCCAAATGAAACTATGATTTTCTTTAAGAATACATATATATTCAATACGCTAGCACCCCAAATACATAACGAAAGCACAAGAATTGATATAAGATATACTTTTTAAAAAACGAATCAATAGGCGAAATACGAATGTATAAGAACTAGAAAAGAAGATTTTTACAATAATCCTAATAACCTACCAGACAATTTCCTCCTTTACGGACGCCAAAACTTTGCTAATATGGCAAAACAATACATATATAACCGTGTCCGTTGGACATAAATTGTTCAGATAACTTCCCACCATAAATAAATAAAAGGTAAATAACTGTAATGAGTTCTACTTGGGGAGCATCTAACCCGTAGGTCAAGCTCATGTACGCAAGGCTTCAGGGAAAGATATTTGGATCCTATTCTTCCTGCTGTAGAAGAAACACCAAAATTTAGGGATCTGGACTGATTTATCCAACTGCTTTTTATTACTTATATAATATTATATTATTTTCATTTAAGTATAAAATGTTTTCGAGATTATACATATCTATCATAATTTCAGGAAAACAACATCGACATTTTTTTGGACTCTTGTCCAAAAATGGTAAAACACATCCTACAAATTCTTCTACTACAACAAAACCAAAAGTATCTACCTGTAAACGATGTTATTCCGTGACGACCAAGAAAAGTAGTAAGTAAAAATTCACTAATTGCAATAGCCGTAAACAATATAATTTATTCTTATGGGTCTTTTCCAAATAAAAATATGATTCTCTTTAAGAATACATGTATATTCAATACGCTAGCACCCCAAATACGTAACGAAAGCACAAGAATTGATATAAGATATACTTTTTAAAAAACGAATCAATAGGCGAAATACAAATGTATAAGAACTGGAAAAGATGATTTTTACAAAAATCCTAATAACCTACCAGACAATTTCCTCCTTTACGTACGCCAAAAGTTCTGCGCATGCGCTTGATTTGATTGCCACGTTTTTACATCGTCTCTCACAGTTTCTCTTTTTTTTAAGTGGAAAAAGATTACTCTTTTTACTCAAAAACTATTAACGCCGAGATAAACGCACCAGCAACAACAATGGACTAATACCACAGTGAGTAGTGTTGATATTTACTGTGTATTCTATAGACAGTGAAACCAGTGTCCGAGGTGCTTTATCGCTAGCCTTATCTGTCATAGCTACGTCTGATACTGCCCACTAGCAGTCGTGGATCTGCCACGGATGAAGACGGACGGAGCTGTGCTCGTCGTTTCCCCGAGTTCAATGACACGCAGACGAAGTTTTATTTTCCTTTTTTTTTTTTTTTTTTTTTTTTTTTTTTTTTTTTTTTTTTTTTTTTTTTTTTTTTTTTAGATGCGATATTTTCATCAAGTGATGTCCACTAAGAGGTCTTGTTCTGCTGGCTCCACCCCTCGTAACTCACCACCTAAACAAAAAACTCGTCGCAGTAAGCGATCGACACCCCCCGGAACTCCTCCAGCGAAAATTCAAGATTCCACACCACAACCGCAAGCAGGTACCTCTTCACAACAAATGGTCTCTGAATCTCCATTTTTTACACCCAATCCATACCAGGTGCCTCAAAATGACAGAGATGAGATGGATTCTGCACCGATACCTAGAGAACCACGGCCTCCTCCGATCTTTATCAAAAATATCAGAAATTTTCAATTATTATGCACCCAATTAAATACAATCTGTCCTGATAGCTTTTCATGCCTTAACAGGACTAGCGACACAAAAATAACACCGGCCACACCTGAAGCCTATCGAAAAATAATCAAGTATTTGACCGAAACAGGTGCGGATTTTCACACATACCAGCTGAGGGACGACAGATCATTAAGAGTAGTGATAAGAAACTTACACTCCTCAATCCCAACTGAGGTTATCAAGGATGAGCTAACTGCGTTAGGGTTCAATGTTCGCCAAATAACAAACGTTCTGAAAGAAAATAGAGACCAACCAGGAGTAAAAACTAAAATTCCACTGCCCTTATTTTTTGTGGAGCCAACACCAGGGGTGGAAAAAATATACGACATACATCGATTATACTACACAATCGTAAAGGTTGAAAAACCATATCCGAAAAAGAAATCGTCCAGTGCCACAATTGTCAAGCATACGGCCAAGTCATATTGCCACCACATGCCGCGCTGCGTGAGGTGCGGCGAATCACACAAATCTGGAGAATGTACCAAACCAATTAAAGACCCTGCAGTCTGCGCCCTATGCTTGGCGGGTCATCCGGCCAACTATAAAGGTTGTGAAATCTATAAAAACCTCAAAGCTAGATACAAGCCCGGAACCACGATGCTACACCTAAACAAAGAAGAGGATCTGCTAAAATCGTGGACTCTAAAGTTTCCTTTGCTAAGTTATTCGGAGGTAGAGACCCGACTAATGAATGTGAGACCCTGCCGGTACAACCAACTCAATCCCTACCTCAATATCATATCCCTCCTAATGTACCTAATCAACAACAACCTCATCAACATCAAATCCAATATGTTCCTCCACAGCCTAATGCTACAGATCTTACTAGTTTATTGACATCCTTCCTTACCGAATTTAAATCTCTTGTCACCCCACTGATATCACTTCTTACAAACCTGGTATCTCATCTCATTCCTCCTTTAAAAAATAATTAAATGACTTTCATCAAACCCATATCCATTCTCATATGGAATGCGAATGGTGTTAGAAATCACACAGACGAACTAACAGCCTTACTATTAGACAAGAACATTGATGTAGCCCTAATTACAGAAACTCGACTGACCAAAAAACAGCTTTTGAAAATACCACAATACTTAACGTATCGGACAGACCATCCTGATGGTAGAGCACATGCCGGTACTGCTGTCATCGTACATCACTCCCTCTCTCATCACATAATCCCATTGCCTCATCACGATTTCCTACAATCCACTGCAGTTATAATCAAAACCTTTTCCTTTCCTGTCACCATTGCATCAGCATATTGCCCTCCTAACCGATCCATATCCAATGTCCACTTCACCTCTCTCCTAAATTCCTTAGGAAACCAATTCATCCAATTCAAACTTTCCTCAGACCACAGTCCATTATTATTCCAAGTATCACAAGCTCCTATTCCTAAACCCTCTCCACCATCCTTCATCAGAGGCCCAGTTAACTGGAAACGCTTTCATCAAATCCTCTCCGATAAAATTGACCTCAGAGTAACCCTGAAAACCCCTGAAGACCTGGACAATGCAGTACATTCCTTCACTACCAAAATTCAAGAAGCAGTCTGGACTGCAACCTCCCCTGATCACTCCTCAAAAATCCTTAAGAAACATAATTTACCTCAATACCTCCTAGACCTAATCCACATAAAACGCCGTGCCAGATTATTATGGCAACGTACCAGACATCCAGCCGACCGCCACTCCTACAATTATCACTGTAGAAAATTAAAACAAGAATTAGCCACCTTCAGATCCCAATCATTCAATTCCTACCTCACCACACTCTCTGCTCATGATAATTCCCTTTGGAATATCACCAGAAAAATCCTCAAATCCCATCATATTTCCCACCCTCTTCGACGAGGTGATGGCTCCTGGGCAGCATCTGATGAAGATAGAGCCGAGGAGTTTGCCAAACACCTTTCCTATACTTTCGTCCTCATCCGGAATCTCATCCTACCCACACAGTAAAAGTAGAAGAATTCCTTTCTTCACCTATCCCACTCTCCTTACCACCTAAAGAAGTTAATCACTCTGAGGTCAAATACTTATTACGCAAAATCACTCCTCGTAAATCTCCTGGATACGACCTTCTAACCCCGCAGATCCTACGACAACTACCATCCAAAGCCATCATATTTCTAGCCTATATATACAATTGTATCCTCCGAACTACCCACTTCCCTCTCCCATGGAAACATTCCACCATCATCATTTTCCTGAAACCAGGCAAGCCCCCCAATAATACATCATCCTATAGACCAATTAGCCTACTCCCAATTCTTTCAAAAATTGTTGAAAAGATCCTCCTGAAAAGAATCCTACCCCTAATAGACTCCCGTAAAATCCCTACCCATCAATTCGGATTCCGTTCCCAACATTCTACCGTCCAACAAGGACTCCGAGTTGTTGACCACATATCCAGAGCCCTTGAAAACAAGCAGTTTTGCTCGAGTGCATTTCTGGACATAGCGCAAGCTTTTGACTGGATGTGGCACGCCGGACTGCTCTTCAAGCTCAAATCCCATCTACCACAGTCCTTATACCTAATACTCCAATCCTACCTCTCCGACCGCTCCTTTCGAGTTCGCTGTGGTACAGAATTTTCCGACTGTTATTCAATTGAGGCTGGAGTTCCTCAAGGCAGCGTCTTGGGTCCCATCCTTTACATCATCTATACCGCTGACATTCCCGTCCATCCCGATACACTCCAGGCAACTTTCGCTGATGACACTGCGATCCTATCTTCTAACTCAGATCCTGAAATAGCGTCCAGAAACCTGCAACGGCACCTATCCTTGATTGAACACTGGTGCAAGAAATGGCGCATCAAAGTCAATGAATCCAAATGTAAACCTATAACCTTCACCCTTCGTCGTAATTCCTGTCCACCAGTTTACTTTAATACCATCCAGCTTCCCTTCTGCGACACAGAAGAACTGGTACCTTGGTTTTCTCCTAGACAGAACGACTAACGTGGAATCCGCATACTAGACTGAAAAGACAGGAACTTAACCGACGTTATGGCCAGCTATATAGACTACTTAATAGAAAATGTAAACTTTCTATTGAAAACAAACTACTGATCTACAAGACAATATTAAAACCCATGTGGACCTACGGACTAGAACTGTGGGGGACAACCAAATTTTCTAACATCAAACGCATTCAATCCTTCCAGTCCAAAGACCTCCGTACAATAGTCGATGCTCCCTTCTATGTCTCTAATAAAACCCTGCACAATGACCTTAATATTCCATTTATTCTTGATCTTATCCCAGAAAAATTCCCCAAATTTCACCAGAACCTTACGTATCATCTAAATCCTCTTGCACAATCCCTATCTAGCACCACTCATCCCTACAATACTCCTCGCAGGCTGAAACGGCAGTGGCCCGTGACCTTTTGTAACATGTATATACTGGAGTTCTGGCAATGGCCAGATTCTCCACTCAAGCCATGAGTGTCCGTGGTTGTAGCGCCCTTACTCAATCTCCGCTGGCTTTCAATGCCAGTGAAATGGTTGAGGAAGAAGCGCAGGGATCTCCTGAAGCCTTGCTTTCCCTCCACATGTGGGGGGATAAGTATGGTTCGGAGTTCCTATGGCCGACTGTAAATAGTGTAATAGGTATGCCTGCGTCTAAGATGTTTATTTTCATTACTTTTTTTTTTTTTCTTTTCTCACTATGATATTTTATTTTGTTTCTTTTGTAGCTTTATATTATTTGAAGTTAGCTTATTTTTTTTATTTATTTATTTTTTTAATTTGTAAATATGGTGTGAATGTGCTCTCAGAACTCTATTAAAAATGTCCTTTATTGAGACAGATTGTAATATTTATCAATAAAAAACTAAAATTAAAAAAATAAAATAAAAAAAAAAACGTACGCCAAAAAATTACTAATATGCCAAACAAATATATATAATCGTGTCCGTTGGACATAAATTGTTTATACAACTTTCTACACTTAATAAATAAAGGTAAATAACTCTAATGAGTTCTACTTAGGCAAAATCCAACCCTTAGTTCAAGCTCATGTACGCAAGGCTTCAGGGAAAGACATTTGGATCCTATTCTTCCTACTGTCCAAGAAAGACGAGGATTTTGGGATCTAGACTGATTTATTCAACTGCTCTTTATTACTTATATAATATTATATTATTTTTAATTAAGTATAAATCTTTTTTGAGATTATACATATCTAACATAATTTCAGGAAAACAACATCGACATTTTTTTGGACTCTTGTCCAAAAATGGTAAAACTCATCCTACAAATTTTTCTACCACAAGAAAACCAAAAGCATCTACCTGTAAACGATGTTATTCCGTGACAACCAAAGAAAGTAGTAAGTAAAAATTCACTAATTGCAATATCCATTAAACAATATAATTTATTCTTATAGGTCTTTTCCAAATGAAACTATGATTCTCTTTAAGAATACATACATATTTAATACCCTAGCACCCCAAATACGTAACGAAAGCACAAGAATTGATATAAGATATATTTTCTAAAAAACGAATCAATAGGCGAAATACGAATGTATAAGAACTGGAAAAGAAGATTTTTACGAAAATCCTGATATCCTACCAGACAATTTCCTCCTTTACGTACGCCAAAAAATTGCTAATATGCCAAACAACTATATATAATCGTGTCCGTTGGACATAAATTGTTTATACAACTTTCCACACTTAATAAAAGATGGTAAATAACTCTAATGAGTTCTACTTACTCAAAATCCAACCCGTTGGCCAAGCTCATGTACGCAAGGCTTCAGGGAAAGACATTTGGGTCCTATTCTTCCTACTGTCCAAGAAAGACCAGGATTTAGAGATCTAGACTGATTTATCCAACTGCTCTTTATTACATATATAATATTATATGATTTTTATTTAAGTATAAATCTTTTTCGAGATTATACATATCTAACATAATTTCAGGAAAACAACCTCGACATTTTTTTGGATTCTTTTCCAAAAATGGTAAAACACATCCTACAAATTCTTCTACCACTACAAAACCAAAAGTGTCTACCTGTAAACGATTTCATTCCGCGACCACCAAAAAAAACAGTAAGTAAAAATTCATTAATTGCAATAGCCGTTAAACAATATAATTTATTCTTATGGGTCTTTTCCAAATGAAACTATGATTCTCTTTAAGAATACATACATATTTAATACCCTAGCACCCCAAATACGTAACGAAAGCACAAGAATTGATATAAGATATATTTAAAAAAAAAAACGAATCAATAGGCGAAATACGAATGTATAAGAAATGGGGCGCTCACGAAGAATTACTAACCCTGGCATACAAGTCATACATTAGACCAGTAATGGAATATGGTGGTGAGATATTATTGACTGCATCAGAAAACTCACTTGCCTTGGATGTGGTGCAAAACAAGGCTTTGAGACTGATTACAGGGCCTGCGAAATCCACACCAATTGCAGCACTCCAGCTACAAACGGGAATAGAACCACTTCAAACAAGGAGAGAAGTAGCAGCAATCTGCCTTACAGAGAGAATGCTAGGTTTGAAGTACTGGGCTGCTCAAGAAACATCTGTCCAGCGCCTAAAGACGCAAAAACCACTAAGAGTAAAAGTTATAGAACTACTGGAAAGAAATCACCTAGATCTAGGCATGAGTCTGCCATTTAATAAATGCAGTGACCATCAAAGATTTATTGCAGAGGCACGGCTAGATCTAACACAACCAGTAAGAAAACACCAAACACCTGAGTGGGAATTGAAAGCTCTTGCTTTGGAAACAATAAATAGCCGCTACTCCGAGCAGAACTGGCTCCACTTATACACCGACGGCTCCGCTCAAGCAGCTACGCGGAATGCAGGAGCAGGAGTATACTGCCAAGATTTCATGTTATCCATCCCTGCTGGTAGCCGGGGAACAAACTTTGATGGAGAAGTCAAAGCCATTTCGGCAGCATTGACTGCAATAGAAAAAGAACTCACCTTTTCCCAAGTTGTGATCATTGTCGATTCACAAGCAGTCTTACTGTCGATCTGCAATGGCCTGGACCATCCTGATATCACTAGTGCCAGAAATCGGATTAATGACTTAATTAAAAAAGGAATCCGAGTGGCTTTCCAATGGGTTCCAAGCCATTGCGGGCTACCAGGAAACGAAAAAGCTGATGAGCTCGCACGGATCGCCTCGGAAATGCCACAAACTCATCCCCCGCTGCCCTACGAATCTGTTAAAAGGATTTTAAAATCATTTTACAAGGAAGAGAATAAAATTTGGCAAAAGCGACAGGCAGCGGGGAAAAAATGGGAATGTTTAACAGAGGAGCCGATAAAACAAACCAGAAATAGGAAAGAATCGGTGGCAAACTTCCGCATGGCAACAGAGCACGATTACCTGCAAAGGCATTTACATAGGATCGGAGTGGTGGAAAGTCCTTTGTGCCCTCTTTGCCAACAGGACGAGATGTACGACCTGCACCTCCCAGTTTGCCCCGCTCTGTCAGATGTCCGCAGTACTTCTGATGGGATCGGAACAAATGTAAACAAACGATTCATGGCGGAATTGTACTGGGCTGCCAGAAGCCGAATGGCCTAATAGCCAACGGCAGGGCGTTTAATAAAAAATAAATAAAAAAAAAATATATTTAAAAAAAAAACGAATCAATAGGGGAAATACGAATGTATAAGAACTGGAAAAGAAGATTTTTACAAAAATCCTAATAACCTACCAGACAATTTCCTCCTTTACGTACGCCAAAAAATTGCTAATATGCCAAACAAATATATATAATCGTGTCCGTTGGACATAAATTGTTTATACAACTTTCCACGCTTAATAAAAAAAGGTAAATAACTCTAATGAGTTCTACTTAGGCAAAACCAACTTGTAGGTCAAGCTCATGTACGCAAGGCTTCAGGGAAAGACATTTGGATCCTATTCTTAATACTGTCCAAGAAAGACCAGGATTTAGGGATCTAGACTGATTTATCTAACTGCTCTTTATTACTTATACAATATTATATTATTTTTAATTAAGTATAAATCTTTTTCGAGATTATACATATCTAACATAATTTCAGGAAAACAACATCGACATTTTTTTGGACACTTGTCCGAAAATGGTAAAACACATCCTACAAATTCTTCTACCACAACAAAACCAAAAGTATCTACCTGTAAACGATGTTATTCCGTGACGACTAAAATAAGTAGTAAGTAAAAATTCACTAATTGCAATAGCCGTTAAACAATATAATTTATTCTTATGGGTCTTTTCCAAATGAAACTATGATTCTCTTTAAGAATACATACATATTTAATACCCTAGCACCCCAAATACGTAACGGAAGCACAAGAATTGATATAAGTTATATTTTTTAAAAAACGAATCAATAGGGGAAATACGAATGTATAAGAACTGGAAAAGAAGATTTTTACAAAAATCCTAATAACCTACCAGACAATTTCCTCCTTTACGTACGCCAAAAAATTGCTAATATGCCAAACAAATATATATATAATCATGTCTGTTCGACATAAATTGTTTAGGCAACTTTCCATATTTAATAAAAAAAAGGTAAATAACTCTGAAGAGTTCTACTTATGCAATATCCAACCCGTAGATCAAGTTCATGTACGCAAGGCTTCAGGGAAAGATATTTGGATCCAATTCTTCCTGATGTCCATGAATGACTACGATCTAGGGATCGAGACTGACTTATCCAACTGTCCTTTATTACTTATATAATATTATATTATTTTCAATTAAGTATAAATCGTTTTCTAGATTATACATATCTAACATAATTTCAGGAAAACAACATCGACATTTTTTTGGACTCTTGTCCAAAAATGGTAAAACTCATCCTACAAATTCTTCTACCACAACAAAACCAAAAGCATCTACCTGTAAACGATGTTATTCCGTGACAACCAAAGAAAGTAGTAAGTAAAAATTCACTAATTGCAATAGCCATTAAACAATATAATTTATTCTTATAGGTCTTTTCCAAATGAAACTATGATTCTCTTTAAGAATACATACATATTTAATACCCTAGCACCCCAAATACGTAACGAAAGCACAAGAATTGATATAAGATATATTTTCTAAAAAACGAATCAATAGGCGAAATATGAATGTATAAGAACTGGAAAAGAAGATTTTTACGAAAATCCTGATATCCTACCAGACAATTTCCTCCTTTACGTACGCCAAAAAATTGCTAATATGCCAAACAACTATATATAATCGTGTCCGTTGGACATAAATTGTTTATACAACTTTCCACACTTAATAAAAGATGGTAAATAACTCTAATGAGTTCTACTTACTCAAAATCCAACCCGTTGGCCAAGCTCATGTACGCAAGGCTTCAGGGAAAGACATTTGGGTCCTATTCTTCCTACTGTCCAAGAAAGACCAGGATTTAGAGATCTAGACTGATTTATCCAACTGCTCTTTATTACATATATAATATTATATGATTTTTATTTAAGTATAAATCTTTTTCGAGATTATACATATCTAACATAATTTCAGGAAAACAACCTCGACATTTTTTTGGATTCTTTTCCAAAAATGGTAAAACACATCCTACAAATTCTTCTACCACTACAAAACCAAAAGTGTCTACCTGTAAACGATTTCATTCCGCGACCACCAAAAAAAACAGTAAGTAAAAATTCATTAATTGCAATAGCCGTTAGCAATATAATTTATTCTTGTATGTCTTTTCCAAATAAATCTATGATTCTCTGTAAGAATGTATATATATTTAAATTCCTGGCACAGTGTTGGGCGTTATTCGAATATATTATTTGAAGATTTATCTATATTACAAATATCCTCAACGCTCCTTACTCTGTCACAAATAAAATCATCCATAAAGATCTTAATGTTCCATATATTTCCGATTTGGCCCAATCCAGATACCTTTCTTTTCATAACAAACTGCAGAACCATCCGAATCCTCTCGTTTCAAACCTTGCTTCCTCCTCGATCCCTGATAATCCTCTGAGACGTTTGAAAAGAAGATGGCCTCTGGACCTTCTAATATAGAATTTTAATTTGAGTTCTACCAATGGGTAGTTTCGATTCATGTTGTACATGTCATGTTACCAATGTCACATTTACTTATTGTATTTTTCATGTAATACAGTTGTAAATCTCAATAAAAAAAAAATATTACAAATAATAGATAAATATTTATTTGTTATTCTTATTCGACGACCTTTAGACAGATAATTATTTGTTATTAATATTTACAAATAAAATGCATTTTCTATTATATATTATAAAAATAAAGATAAAAATCTGGTGCGCGCAACACACAACTTTCACTTACCGATCTACTTTGTATAGAAATTATTTTCTGGCAATGCTGGGCTATTATAAAATTGTTTGAAGTTCATTTTAAACCGAGCTAAAGCTTAAAGCTTACAGATAACAAGTCATTAAGACCAATATAATTATAAAATTTCTATTTAATATATCGACGACAGGCAATAAAAATCTAGTCACCCCATCTCCTTTTATAAACCACACAATTTGCTTTGCTTTCATAAACCACAAAATGACTAACTCCAATTTCAACATTTTTGAGTGATGTAATTTTAGTGATATTTTTAGTTGGAAAAGTTATCTATGCAGACAATGAGTAAGTTGATTCCAGAGGTAGTGATTGCAGTGTTGAAATATAGAACTGAGAATAAAGGTATAAATTTAGGTACTTATTTCTTATAAAAGATGTTCTTAGGAAAGATATTTATTAAATATCGGTAGAAAAGTTTTTTTTTAGTTTCAACAATTAAAAAAGTATATTTTAAGTTTATCCAAATTTTCGCCTCTTCAGGGATAAAAACTAGAGACCATATCTTTCCTCCTGATTGTCCGATTTTAACGATTTTTTTTTTATTGTTTAGGAAATTCCATTAACTTTAAAAAAATACATACAATATCCCCCAAAAACGTACAATTTTTGAGTTATTCGGAATTTAATTTTACCATACCTCGTAACTTTTTTTCCAGCTTCTTTTCGTTAAAGTATGTTATATAGATAAATTTCAAGGGTGTCGAGAAAATGATTTTAGCTAAGTTTCATTGAAATCCGTACATTCGGTCAGGAGCTACAGTCTATAATAACGCAGGTTTTTCTGCATTTTTATTTTTTTCCTCGTTTATTAACTTATCAGATTCTTTCAAAAGTTATATTTAGCATTTTTTCGTAACTCTGAATAATGAGAAATGATTAACTTTTTAGAATAAACCATATTAAAGGTACTTTATAGGAATACATATATGAACATTGGGCATTTAAGCCCTGTAAAGTGAAATCAACGGGGATAAGACTTAAATGATATTAAAGACCACTTAATTATACAATGATGCACCGAGTTTAATCAAAATCGTTAGAGCCGTTTTTTAAAAACTTGTAAAAATGTGTTTCAGCGTTCATATAAAGTGGCACTTCCAGTTAGCCGATTTTAACAAAACAGTTGCTGTCACATCCGGCCCATATACGAACCTTAAATACTTAATATCAGTTTCGTACTACTTTTCGTTTATGAGCTAGACTGTTAACACAGAGACACAGACACACAGACCATTTTGCGACACTTGGTTATTTGGACTCAGGGGACCTCAAAACATGTATTTCCGTTGAAAACTGAGATTCGAAAATTTTCACGATCGCAATACTTACCCTTATTATATATAACATATATACGTAAGTGAAAGTAAAAATACGATTCGAATAGATTTAATGATTTCTTTGATATTTAGGACTGTTTATATATTTTTGGAGCCACTGTTTTTGAAAATGGTCTTCAACATTTAGATATAGCGTCCCCGGATTAAGATTAAATCAGTATCAAGGTCGATTATTATGTTTTGGGAGGCGCTTTTTATGAAAATACTGCGCCCCTTTTTACTCCTTCCCTACTCTAACCACCAATTGGCAGCCATATTTGATCACGTGATTATTCACGTGACATTTGCCACGCCTTTTTTCGGTCATGCAATCTCTACCTTTTGGCCCCACTTCTCTCTAAGAGGTTGAGTGTGCCCTGCTGTGATCTTGCTTTATGGTACACACGAGGTTTACCTCTTGTTTGACGTCATGAGGCCATTTCCCTCTTCGATCATGCGAACTCAACATTTCCTCCCTACTTCTCTCGAAGAGGTAGGGTGCACACCGCCCGCCTTATTGTTTCCGATTACTTACTAGTTTTATGCCTTGTATGTCGTCACAGGGGCACGCCCATTTTTGATCATGTTACCTCCACCTTTTCCTTTTTCCGCCATTTTGTTTTTTCCGTTTAACATTCCTAATGTTTACTTTTTATGAGTTACATGGCTGACACTAGTTTGTTTTCCTGTAACCTTCCTAATGTTTATCTTTTATATAATTTTCTTAATGTTTATCTTTTCAGAGTCACGCGATCAGTCATGTCTAGACATTATCATGTGATAATCACATCTTATGACGGTAGGATGATTAATGAAAGAGAGAAGAGAGAAAAAAAAAGTTTTTAGTACGTAAATAATTACGTAGACTTGTAGACGCCACCAAGGTACACGTGTTCTCCCTTAGAAGGCCCTGAGGAATCTAAAGGGAGTGGGGGCAATGATAGCTAACTATGGCCTCTACCTATAAAAATATCGTTGTTTACGCTGTAGTCTTAATGTTAATATATAAGCTATTACTCACTGTTTTTATGTTGAGTTGAATAGTGAATTGATAACTGTTCAATTGTCACTGTTTTATTACACTAAAGTTCACTAATTAACTGGTAATTAAGTCACTTTGTGGGAGACGATGTAGCAGGTTGGTTGATAGAAAATGGCGCATGAGATTAGATTTGACGCAACCTTTGTAAGTTGGTAATAAGAGGAGTGATGAGGGATCTGAAATCGGAGAGGAATGATGTGATGAGGCTGATGAGGTCATTGGCATTGTTAGGAGGGGGTATGCTGGAGATTTTGTGGTGATTGTTGTTTTAGGTTGGTGGTTGAGGTTGGATTTCGTGGGGTTATGACAACAGCAAGGCCTGAGGTTGTGGATGCTGTTCTACATCTCTTAGCGTTTGGGAGTAAGATAAATGTTCATTCGCTATTCTTGGAGGACGTCTGGATGGTCTAGGAGGTCTAGATGTCTCTTCAGACCGGGGAATTATCATCATCCTTGCTTTTAAGGCCTTGTATGTTTTACATCCCTTGTAGTTATCCGAGTGCTCTTGGTGGCATAGTGCATATCCAGTGCACTGGCTCTTGTCTAACTTTTCTGCTGTCTTCGATTTTTTTTGTATTTTTGCCACAATTCACACATCTAGGTAAATTATGGTAGTTGTGTTTTGTGTATTTTGTATCATACCATATAGATAGATAGATAGATAGATAGATAGAAAAACAAACTTTATTCTGGGACTAAGTCCCTTTAGAATAACAATATTGTACAAAAGAATAGAATATTACTGGCCTAAAAGTTTGAAACAAAAAATAAAATTGATAAAATAAAATAAAAAGTAAACAAAACCTTAGGTGCACAAGCTATATACAATACAGATAAAACTATGTACAGAGCATTTAAAACTATGAACAAAACAATTAAAACTATGAACGAATCACTTGAACTATGAACAAAACTATATATAAAGGTTGAACAACATAAACATACACTTTGAGAAATGAAGAACGAAAAAGAGATAGAATGAGTTCATTTCATAAAAAAAACTTTACTTGAATATATATAAAAATAAACAGAGAATTATAAATGAATATAAAAAAAATGTATGTATTGAAATTCCTACGTCGATAGTAGGAAATGCATGTACTATCTCTTACCAAGTATTATGATTATATAATTGCTACACAATACATATATAGTATTAATAGTTAGCTGGTATCTAACTGTTTTTGGAACAGGAATTGGAATAGGAGGTTTTTGAATGTGTATAGGGAAGGGGCATGTCGAATTTTGATCGGGAGGGAATTCCAAAAGTTGACAGAGCGGGCTATAAAGGAGTTTTGTAATGAGGCAGATCTATGAGAAGGGATGTATAGGTCAGAGGGTCGAGATCTTGTAGTGAGGGAATGGATTGAGGACTTAAATTGGAGAAAGTTGTAGGCATAAGAAGGACGATGATCGGTAATGATTTGATAAAGGAAAGTGCCAAGGAAATATTGTCTTCTTAAGGAGGGGAAGAGCCACCCTAACTCAGGGTAGTGGTGGGAGACACGGGAGCGTCTCGGGGTCCCAATTACAAATCTTACGAAGCTATTCATAAGTCTTTTGAGTCCCCGCATGGAACCGGAATCTCTCGTACCGTCAGAAGCGCAAGTTGGCAAAAATCCAGCGGATGGCCCTGCTTAGAGTAACCAGGTCATACAGAACTGTGTCCCATGAGGCGGTGCAGGTCTTAGGAGGAGGTATTCCTCTCGACCTCCTTCTGCGGGAAGACCTTTATCGGTACAACATTAAGAGGGATGACTTGGCGGATTTACCAGCAAACATTCGGGAGAGGATTTGTGATGACCCCAGAAGATGGAAGATGATCCTCCGGGAGGATACATTGGAACAATGGAATCGGCGATGGGTGACAACCCCAAACGGGTCCACACTAAGAAAATTCTTTCCCACCATTAAATCGCGCTTAGAAAAGAAATGGGTCCTCCCGGACTACTGGGTCTCACAGATCCTCACGGGGCATGGGGGTTTCAGAGCAAAACTTTTTAAACACGGTAAAAATATCGACCCCTTATGCCCCACTTGTGGAGTACCTGAAACCGCTGAGCACATCCTTGTAGCCTGCACCAGCTATGAGGCACTGAGGGCCAAATTAATGAGGGATACAGGGCTTTTCGTTCTTACAGAAGGACAATTACCCCAACTAATGTCTGAACAAAACCACCCGCACTTTAAAAGTTTCGTATGCGGCTGGAAAAAAACTGTGGGCCCAACCCACTTCTCCCTGGGAAGGCGTGAAGAAGCAGTACCTGGAAGGCCGCTAATTAGGACAGGAGAAGAAGATGGAGAACAATAACTAAGTGATAAAATTATCAAGCAGGCTGTGTGCACAGCAATTTAAAAATGTAAATAGATAAACATGCAACGTGATTTGTTATACAATGTGTATCAAATCACTGCTGCAAACTCCCGTATTGTCTTAAAGGCAGGGTAGGGAGGAAAATAAAATAAAAATAAAAATAAAAAAAATAAAGTCTTTTGAGTCTATCACGGAGTTCCACCGAGAGGCCCTCGTACACCACACAACTGTAGTCAAAGTGGGGAAAGATGAGAGAGGAAACTAGGAGTCTACGGGTATTTTGGGGTTGAAGATGGCGGAAGTGATGTAATAGTTTGAGGGTAGAAATTACACGGCGGGAGATATGAGAGTCACCATTCCAGGAAAGGGTTTGATCTATGAAAAAGCCTAAATTTTTAACAAAGGGGTAGAAGGTGATGGGGTGGTTGTTTAGATAGAGTGAGGGAAAGTTGGTGTGGGATCTAAGAAGGGGCTTGGAACCAATGAGAATGGCCTGAGTTTTGGCAGCATTTAGCCTTAATCCATTTAAGTTGGCTCTATCTATTTGATCTAAATCTTCTTGAATTTTGGAAAATGCCAATATATATAGAATATACAGAATAAAATAAAAACAATAGAAGTAATAACAAACGAAAAGAAAAGAAAACTTGGAATAACAGAATAAATCAAACATGGGACAAAAATAAATAATTAAAAGCACATTCATACTTACTTAACAATATTTACAGTAAGCCGAGGGAGCTCCGAGTCGGGCTCTTTCTTCCATGTGTGGAAGATAAGGCAAGACTCCAAGAGATTCTAGCGCCTCTCACTCAGCGGCATCATTGGAATGGGAATCTAATGGAGACCGAGAGAGGGTACTAAAGCCACATACTCTCATCACTTGAGGCCACAGTTCAAGTCCGTAGTTCCACATAGGTTTCAGTATTGAATTATTGAATAATGAATATATTGAATCATTGAAAAAGAGTCCTTAAGAAGTAAGATTTTATGTTAAGTAGTCTGTATAACTGGCCAAATCGTCGATTAAGTTCTTGTCTTTTAAGTCTGGTATGTGGGTTCCATGTTAGTCTTTTGTCTAAAAGGAATTCAAGATATCGAACTGTATCTAAGATGGGAAGAGGTACAGAGTTGAAAAGGATATGTGGACAGGATCTGCGTCGGAGCGTAAAGGTGACATGCTTACATTTGGATTCATTTATTTTGATGCGCCAATTGTTGCAACACTGCAATATTAGGGAGATGTGTCTTTGCAGGCTTAGGGATGCTGTTACAAGGTCAGGATGGGATGACAAGATGGCGGTATCGTCAGTGAATGTTGCTAGAAGGGTATCAGAATGATTTCTTTTTTGGGAAGTTGTCTGAGGCCCTGGGAAATACTGCTCAATTAGGCTTGCCAGGATTAGGAATGCTATTTCAGGTTCTGAGTGGGAGGAAAGGATAGCAGTCTCATCATGAAATGTTTCCAAGAAAGTATTGTTATTTGTAGGGATGTCAGCAGTGAAGAGGATGTAGAGAACGGGGCCCAAGACACTGACTTGTGGAACACCAACATCTATTGGATAATAGTTAGAGAGCTCTATGGCGCAGCATAGTTGGAAGGAACGATCGAAAAGGTAAGATCTAAGGACTAAATACAAAGATTGGGGTAAATGGATTTTGATTTTGAAAAGCAAGCAACCGCACCACACCCTTTCGGCCGGGGGTGCATGGACTACGTCCAGAAAATCGCCGGTGCAATATTGCTTGCTTTCAAGTACAGATGACATGTGATCAAAAAAGCGAAGGCCTTGTTGAACTGTGGAGTGTCCTGAGCGGAAACAAAACTTGTGTGAGAGGATTTTTAGGAATTCAAGTATGAGAAGGATTCGATTGAGGAGGACTTTTTCAAAGATTTTTGAAAGGAACGGGAGAGGGCATATTGGTCTGTAGGTAAAAGTTTCATGGAAAGATTTGCCTTATTTTGGAAAAGAATGATGATGGAGTGCTTCCGTGTCAGAGGAAAATGTTTTACAAAGGATATAATTGCATAGGTAGGTAGGGAATATAATAGTTTTTTTAAGAAGGATTTGGGATCGTATCCAGAAAATTTTCTGGGTTTGAGTTTATTTATGAGGAATTTCACATCTGAGCGAATAACAGCTTTAAGAAATAAGGAGATAGCAATTGGGGAAGAAATGAATTCCTTAGCTTTGGTTCTGTGAAAGGGGTTGTGTTCAGGAAGGGGAATAAATGTTTTGGATAGATGATTAGCAAATTTCTCTGTCTATTCTCATATTACGAAGCCCAGGAGCCATCATCACGACGGAGGGGGTGAGAAATTGTGTGGTATATTAGGATTTTCTTTGTTGCATTCCAGAGAGAATTATCAAAAGTAGAAAACGCGGAGACGTGTGGATTGAAAGATTGGGAACAGTTTGCAAAAATTGTTGTACGATTTCCGGTCGTATGGATGCCTAGTTCTTTGACAATTAATTCTGTTACACCACTTGGCAAGAATGAGGTCTGTAAATACTTGATGTAAAGGTTCTTTTTTGCTGTATTTCAGTGAAGGTAAAGGTGAGGAAGCAGTCCAAACTGCTTGTTGGATCGAGGTCGAGAAGGAATTTCCGGCTTTTAGGTCTTGTTTAGTTTTTAGGAATACTCTGAGTTCAATTTTTTCGTTTAATATTTGTTGGAAAAGGTTCCAGTTAACTGGGTCACTTATTAATGAAGGTGGAGGTGATTTGGGAATTGATGATCTTCTAGAATATATTTATTCATTTGAAATGTTTAAATATTTTCCACAGGCAGTCTTTAGAATACATAGCAATACATCCAACACATTCACTCCTATTCCTCTCTCCTTGCCTCCTGATGCTCTGAGGTCAAATTCCTTATAATAAACTTGAAACCTCGAAAATCCCATTGACAACTTCCCAAAAAAACAATCATATTCCTCACATGCCTATATAACTGTACCCTCCGCACAACTTACTTTCCTCTGATATGGAAATGCTCCATAATAATCTTCTTTGCTAAACCAGGTAAACCTGTTAATAATTCTTAATTCTATAGACCAATAAGCATGCCTCCTTATCCTCTCAAAAATTTTTGAAAACATCCTTCTCAAACTCATCATACTTATTCTCGAAACTCACAATATCCCTTCCCATCAGTTTGGATTGTGCTCAAGACATTCCACTGTTCAACAAGGACTTCGCGTTGTTGACCATATATCATCTGAGATTGAAAACAAGCTATATTGCACTGGTGTCTTTTTGGATCTAGAGCAAACTTTCGACCAAGTATGGCACGATGGCTTGCTTTTCAAGCTCAAAACCAAGTTACCCCTTTCCTTCCTTGCGTAAATTGGTTTCCTCAAGTCCGCTGCGTCACCGCATTTTCCAATTGAGGCGGGTGTTCCACAAGGCAGTGTCTTAGGCCCAATTCTCTACATTATTTTCACAGCTGACATCCCAACCCATCCTGATGCCTTCTAGCAACATTCGGTGACGATACCACCATCTTTTCATCAGACCTTGAAACAACATCCCTAAACTTACAAAGACATATCTTTCTAATAGAACAGTTTTGCAACAATTGGAGCATCAAAATCAATGAATCCAAATGCAAGCATGGCACCTGGTTAATTTATTATGCCAATCCCTTCCAAGACTGTCAGGGATATTGTCATAATAATTCTGCTTTAAGAGCTGGTGTTAATTTATTGATGTGGACTGTAAAATTAGAGGAGTTAATGGATTAAAGAAGTGAATATTTAAAATTGGTTGCTATATTTTATTACATGTAATTTTATACGGAGGTTAAATATAGGTGGGTTGGGATACTTGCATTTCCCCTTTTCTTCTAGTTTTCAGTCTTCTTTTTCATCTTCCCTCTCTTCCTTTCTTGGAACCTTGCCGGCCGCTGTAGTTTTTTACTCCATGTTTAGTAAATCAGTGGAATCACAAATTTTTCAACTGGTCAGTCTAGTCAATCTCGTACGTGAGCGTCTACGCTTCAGTAATGGCCGCGTCCCAATAACAACTGAGGTATATGTGCAGTATGTTCGAGATAACAGCTGTGTTGTGGTTTCTTGATTAAATTCAAATTAAATTTAAATATGAATTTTGATGTGTTCCCTAAACAGCACCTTTACCCTCCGACACAGATCCTGTCTTTTCATTTCTATATCACTTCCAATATCAGATACAGTTCGGTATCTTGAATTCCTTTTAGACAATAGACTAACACAGAAACCACATACCAGACTTAAAGGACAAGAACATAATCGATGATTTGGCCAGTTATACAGACTACTTAACAGAAAATCTGACCTCTCAAGGACTCTTTTTCAATAATTCAATATATTCATTATTCTCCATAATGTGTTGACCTACGGACTTGAACTGTGGCCTCAACTCATGAGGGTATTTGGCTTTAGTACCCTCTCTCAGTCTCCATTGGATTCCCATCTCAGTGATGCGGCTGTGAGAGAAGCTGGGATCTCCTGGAGTCTTGCCTTATCCTCCACACGTGGGGAAAAATGGCCCTACGGGAAGCTCCGTTGGCTGACTGTATATATTGTAAATAATTATGAATGTGTTTTATATCTTTTTAATGTTGTGTCATGTTTCATTTATCCTGTTACTCTAAGTTTTCTTTTCTTTTCTTTATGTATAATTTTCTAATGTTTTTGTTTTATTGTATATGTAGTAGGATTGTGTTTCATACATCCCTAATACTCAATGCCCTTAAATAAGGCAACATGTTTTTGTTTTTTTTTCAATAAAAACAAAGATCCTGGTGCACCTGCTGTCCATGAAAGACCACGATCTAGAGATCTATACTGATTTATTTAACTGTCTTTACTCATTACTTATTACTTATAACCCCCTACCGTGCACCCTCCCCTCCCCCACATCCCTATAAATTGCATATCTTTGTGCTCCTTGTAACTATTTATTAAAAAAAAGCCAATGTTCCCACAAAAAAAAGTGAACGCACTGCCCCAAAATGGTGTCCAAACATGGCGGACTAACAACTTTGACTTTAGTTAGTTTTTTGGTCACTAAGAGTTAGCATTAGGCTTAATTTCACCATAGTTGGTTTTTTATAAAGGCTGAACAGTCAGAGAATAATATTACATGAAAAAATGTTTAAAAATAATTGGCTCAGACAATAAAAATCACCAGTAAAGTCAATTGATTTAACAAAAAACTTTTCAAGTTGAAAATCAAGCGTCGTTTATAATTAAACGGGCAACAATAACGCAAAAAGTGCTGAAATGAAACCTCTGAAGAATATATTTTTCTTTCTAAAAGACTTATCACTTTTTAAAGTATTTTAAGCGGTTCCGTAGCAAATGCACTGCAAGCGGCAGAAAAGGGGTACTGGCGAGGGTGCCGACAGGCCTCAACCACACTATTCAGTGCTCATGAATGGCTTAATTATAGTGCTATAATAACATTTTTCTTACATTATATTGAGTATATTGATAAACAAATATTAATGCAATAATTTAACTGTCCAAAAAATTAAAATAAATTTTTTAATTTATTATTTTTTTTTTAATTTAATTTCCTTTATTCTATAGGAAGGTCGTTTAAGAAGGTCTCTATTGTAAAAATAATATAACTACAATAATAAAACTTAATTCAAAAATAATTTGCTGAATATCATTATTTTTTTAATTGACGTCTGCAATTTAACACTTGAGGTAATTTAAATTGTATATACATTCCCGGAAATGAGTCATGTTAATACCGGTTTCATAAACTAAAATAATAAATACCTTATCTGAACTATTCATAATGATTAGTTTATGGGTTGTTTAGTAAAACTCATATATCACTAAGAAAAAAATTAATTTTGATTTCCTTTATTTTGTTCCTACGTAGAAATGGTCTCAAAATGAGAGAAAACACAAAAATGGGACCCAAAAATTGGAAAAACACATTAAGGGAACGGGAAGGAAAGTGCCCAAATCTGGGAAAATAAAACAAGGATCGGTATCCATTATATGGCTAAACGAATATATAGTAGACAGATGAACAAAATATTTCAAGATGCTGCTAAAGGGAGGTCAAATTTTGCAGCAGTTTTTAAGATATTAAGGGGACGATGCAGGTTTTTTATGGTGAAGACCAATTTACTAGCAAGAAAGATTTTTTCGAAACTATTGGCAAATCAGCTGGTGTGTTATATAATTCTCTGACTGTTCAGCTTTTATAAAAAACCAAGTATGACGAAATTAAGCCTAATACTGATTCTCAGGGACCAAAAATCTAACTAAAGTCGAAGTTGTTAGTCCACCATGCTTGGACGCCATTTTGGGGCAGTGCGTTCACTTTTTTTTGTGGAAACATTGGCTTTTTTAATAAATAGTTACAAGGAACACAACAATACGCAAATTATAGGGATGTGGGGAGGGTGCAAGGAGGGGGGTCTGGCCCACCATGTACCAACAGTTCCACCACAAGGACTTCAAGCTACTGAGAGCCGCAACGCGCACCCCGATCCTAGAGTCCGAGAATACCGATACCAACAATAACAGTGTACATAACAATCTCTGTTTGGTTACATGAATCTCAGTCTTAACGCCATCGAGTTATGAATCGATGGCTCTTATTTTTCTTTAATAATAATTATTATCTCCAGATAATGGGGCTTCCGAAGGGACTCTCAATTTCCCTTATATTGGTAGAATTTGTAATGGGTGATCTAGTTGAAAAAACACTTCCCACCATTCCTATGGAGGTACAGTTTATAAAAAAAATATGTTGATGATACGATATTAAGTGTCGCCACCGCCGATTTAAATAATATTTTAATGTAGACCCACACATAAAATTCACTATGGAGATTGAGGAAGACAATTCCATTAACTTTTTGGATACAAAAATATATCGCTTTGGAAATGACATAGCAGTATCATAGTATGAAAGAAAAAATAATGGCAGCAGAATATTAAATTTTAAATCAAACCATGATTTACGCATAAAAATAAATACGGCGAAAAACCAGTTTTATAGAGCCATTGCTCAGAGTTCAATTTCGTTTAAGGAGGAAAATATTAAACGAATAAAGGAAATATTAAAAACAACGGTTACCCTAGGATCTTCATTGAAAAGTGCCTGCGAGGAGCGCATGACAGTTTGACCCTCCATCAGAATAAACAGTTCAGTCCACAGTATTATTTCTCTATAAAATACATTTAACCATTCGCATTCAGAACAAAAAGAATTTTTCACATGCGCAATATCAGCATTACATATAAATATAGAAACACACTTAAAGTGGCGTTTTCTCCAAACTAAAAGATAGGACTAGCCGGGATAAATTATCAAATGTAATTTATGAAATAAAATGCTCCGATAGGGGCGGAAGGTACATCGGGAAAAAATCGCAGTACTTATATAGGGTACTTTATGCTCACAAATACAGCGTAGACAATAAGAAAGAAGAGACGGCTTTAGCCAGCCATGCTGTTAGAAAGGACCACACATTTGATTTTGATAAGGTGAAAGTCCTATATAACGAACATCGTAGTCGCAATAAAAGTGCTGAAAAGAAAAACTTCGAAAAGACGACTCTTATTCCTGTAGATGAAGACGAGCCTCAGCTTGTCTTTATTCGTAAGTATTCATTTGTGTTAAAGTAAATTTACTTTCATTTACTCTCATCTTATTTATTTTTAAAAATAATTCTAACATAAATATTGTAAATCATATATATTCATAGCCTGCAGAGATCATTCTTTAGTAAATTTAAAATCCAGGAATTTTGCGTTGAATAAAAACAAAAGACAACTTTTTGTGTTATATTTTTACAGACAATAAGGAGCTGGATTAAGTTAATAATCATGATTTATAATTTTATTAGTGTTCTAATTTTAATTGGGATATCAAAATATTTTTAAAAGTATTCAATCATTAATTGAAAATATAAAATGATCTTAATCATAAGGAAAATAAAATTTCTTGACAAACATTCATTAAATATTTTTTGTTTTAAAATTTATTATTGAAATTTACAACTGTATTAATTGAAAAATATAACAAGTAACATGATATGTACAGCATGAAGAGAAACTACCGGTTGGTAGTCCAATTATATTTCTATATTAGAAAGTCCCGAGGCCATCTCCTTTTCAGACGCCTCGGAGGGTTCAGGAATAGAAGAGGAAGCAAGATTGGAAACAAGAGGGTTCGGATGGCTCAGAAGTTTATTATAGAAGGAAAATTAAATTATAACATTTTTATTTATTTTTTGACTTTCGAATTTGACCATTTTCAAACAAAAATGATTTACTATACAAGCGCAAAGTGGCATCAAATGCCTCTTATATTATTATTATATTATGTGGAAGGCATATGTTGCTTACCATTAATATAATATAATTGAACATAATCAATTTTGTTTCATTAATACAATCTCAGTTGTTGAGAAAGTTAGCTGTGTATAAGCTATACATAACAATAAGAACCCTGTACTTTTATGATTTTTTTTTCTTTTCATTTATTTAGAAATATAACAATCTGTCATGTGGACAATATATATATAGTGAGATATGAACACATTCACACCATATATACAGAAAACATAAAATTAACAAAAGTAAAATAATAACTAAATAATGTAAAGATAAGTAAATTAAAAGCATAAAAACTCAGTCATAGCTATACACAATATATACACTCAGGTAGGGAACCCCAAGCCAGGCTTATATATAAAAAAAAAATAAGTAAATTGGTATGTCTGTGAACAATAAAAAAAAAAATGAAATAATAGATAAAAGCTAGATGAAATTAAAGTAAATAAATCACATTCACACCTATGTACAATATTTACATTCACCCAGAGGACTCTGAGTCATGCCTTATTCCCCGACGTGGAAGCTAAAGCAGGACTCCAAGAGATCCCAGTGCTTCTCTCTCAGCCGCGTCACTGTTATTTGAAACCAGTGGAAACTGATGGAGGGCACTGTAGCAACAGACGCTCATGACTTGAGTGGAGAATCTGGCCATTGCCAGTACTCCAATATATACATATTACAAAAGGTCGCGGGGCCACTGCCGTTTTAACCTCCGGGGAGGATTGTAGGGATGGCTGGAGCTAGATAGGGATTGTGCTGCAGGATTTGGATGATGAGTGAGTTTCTGGTGAAATTTGGAAAAATTTTCTGGGATTAGGTAAATGGGATATGAAGGTCATTATGGAGGGTTTTGTTGGATACATAGAAGGGAGCATCGACTATTGTTCGGAGGATTTTAGACTGGAAGGATTGAATGCGTTTGATGTTAGAAAGTTTTGCTGTCCCCCACAGTTCTATTCCGTAGGTCCAAATAGGTTTCAGGATTGTCTTGTAGATTAGTAGTTTGTTGTCGACTGAAAGTTGAGATTTTCTATTCAATAGTCTATATAGTTGTCCGTATCGTCTGTTAAGTTGTTGTCTTTTAAGTCTGGTGTGTGGGTTCCATGTTAGTCTTTTGTCTAGAATAAAGCCAAGATACCGGACTGTGTCGGACAGAGGAAGTGGTATGGAGTTGAAGTAGACTGGTGGACAGGAATTGCGTCGAAGGGTAAAAGTAATATGTTTGGATTTGGATTCATTTACTTGGATTCGCCACTTATTACACCAGTGTTCAATAAGAGAGAGGTGACTTTGTGGGTTTAAGGATGCTATTTCAGGATCTGGATTGGACGATAGGATGGCAGAGTCATCAGCGAATGTTGCGGAATATAATTGATTTGGGTGGTAGTTGATGAAGGATCTGTGGGGTTAGAAGGTCGTATCCAGGAGATTTGCGGGAAGATAGTTTTTGTAAATGATATTTGACCTCAGATAGATGAACTGCTTTTGGTGGTAAAGAGAGTGGAATTGGTGAAGAAAGGAATTCTTCTACTATTTTAGTGTGGGTCGGATTGGGTTCGGGATGAGGATTAAATGTACTGGAAAGGTGTTTGGCGAATTCCTCAGCTTTGTCTTCATCAGACGCCGCCCAGGAGCCATCACCTCGACGCAGGGGATGGGAAATATTATGGATTTTTAGGATTTTTTTGGTGATATTCCAGAGGGAGTTGTCGTGAGCAGAGAGGGAGGTAAGGAAGGAGTTAAAGGATTGGGATTTGAAATTGGATAATTCTTGCTTTAGTTGTTTACAAAGATAGTTATAGGATCTTCGGTCAGTGGGATGTCTGGTACGTTGCCATAACAATCTGGCACGGCGTTTGGTATGGATTAGGTCGAGGATGTGATGAGGTAATTTATTTTTCTTTGGAGTTCTAGGGGAATGATTAGGAGAGGAAGCAGTCCAGACTGCTTGTTGAATGATGGTGGTTAAGGAATGTACAGCATTGTCAAGGTCTTCTGGGGTTTTCAGGGTTATTCTGAGGTCAATTTGATCAGAAAGGATTTGATGGAAGTGTTTCCAGTTGACTGGGCCTCTAATGAAGGACGGTGGAGAGGGTTTAGGAATAGGAGCTTGTGATACTTGGAATAGTAATGGACTGTGGTCTGAGGAAAGTTCATCAAGGCGTGCAATGGAATAGTTTAGGGGACCTAAACCACTATGGATGAAGAAATCAAGGATATCAGGATCGCGGTTAGGATCAGTGGGCCAGTGGGTAGGTGAATTGGCTGGTAGAATGCTAAAACGTTTTGAATTTAGTGCAGACAGCAATGTTCTGCCACGATAATTCGTGGTTCTGGAACCACATTCTTGAAGTTTGGTATTTAAGTCTGCACCCAGGATGAAGTCATGACCTAGGGAGTTGAGGAGGGAACTAAATTAGGCATTGGAGATGATAGATGATAGATTGGAGATTAATTTAGATTCAAAAAATATTTAGTCAAAACAATACACAGGATATTATTTAAGGTTAAATCTTTAATGAGGAACTTCTCTGCTTAAAATCATTAGATTATTTAATGAAACACATGTGCATTTTTTAGGCAATATTTATAATGAAACAATTATATCGGGTTTCCTTCATCAGAAATTCTTCCAATTATTGTTAAAACTTAGTTTGTTATAGATAATTAGTAAAGCAGTAAACTTCTCGTCCGATGCGTGAAAAAACAATCCTCATTAAGATATTAATATAACCTCATTCGAAGGTACCTGAAAATCGCTTTATTTAAAAAACTTTGGAGAGCTATTAATAACATTATTCACCCAAAAGCGCAACAGGCTTGGATAAACTCGAAATAACAACAAAACCATCTAGCTGAATGAATTTCAGAATTAAAATCAGTTTAAATTTAAATTCTTGTGTATTAAAAAAAAAAAGGATAAAGATCTTTTCTGTAAAGCCGTTGTTAAATTCGATCTTAATAATTCACAAAAATATTTTCTTAGCTATCAGATGCTAACATCATGATCATAAGAAAATAAAGAATGAAAACTGTAAACATTCCCATCAGAATGTTTCAGAGCGCTTGATTTGAACTATAAAGTTAAAACATTTTGGCTTTGCAATTTCTATTTTATTTCATTAAATAAACATACACATTTGGTTGCAATCGCTATTTGATTACTTACTGAGTTTCATCTCTAATTCAATTTAAATAATTTTTAAAACAGCTATAAATTGAAAGATGTATAATAAATTTAAACGATAAAAAAATTTACTGAATAAAGAAAAAATTAAAATTTTCGATAAATACCTAATGAACAAATGAATTATTTTTTATGCCATAAATAAATATAATTATTTAAATCGTGCTTAAACATAATATAATATATAATATATAAATTAATATAATGTAATACTTGACAATAAACAATTTAGAAATTTGCCAAATGATTTGTCTCATACAGAAATTAATTCATTTGTTTGAAAAATGATTTGCACATGAATGCAAGAATTAATTATGATTAACAAAAACAGTAATTGACAACAGCAAATTTATTTCAGGTCATCAAAATAGATCAAGAAGATCTTTTTTAGGAGGTCGTTTTCGAAAAATGAATCACACACCAAAAATGCCAGCCACCGATAAATCGACTGCGACAAATGTCACGCGTCATTTCAATAAAAACAAAGAATTATCAACGCAAACCAGAGGTGAGTAAAAATACCCCATTACAACAGCTGTTAATACCGTGAATTGAACTGTAATTATTAATTAAGATTAGAATAAGGTTAAGTCAAAAAAATATACAGGATATTATTTAAGGTACAGTATTGAAAGGGAATAATTTGTGCTATAAGTAATTTGCTTATTCAATAGCTCACGTGACCATACCCAAAGCAATATTTATGAATAACCCTCATTAAGATATTAATATAACCTCATTAGAAGGTATTAATTACTTTCTTGCTTCGTCTAGCCCCTGCCTACCGCCTTTGGAGTGTTGGGGTTCCCTTACAGAGCCTAGACCATAAATCTCTATCCTGCGTCAATTCTCTCCTCCTCCAATCTGTTTCCCTGTTTGCAAATGCTTACAGGGAAACCTTCCTCCCATCTCCTCCTTGGCCTAAACCTCGGTCTGCGACCGTCGACCTGTGTATTATAGGTTGCTCTAGATATTCTATTTACCTCCATCCTAATGACATGTCCATACCATCGGAGTTGATTTTCCTCGATCACCGATCTTGCAGGTTGTACATTGAGGTTCGTCCTTATTCTATTATTTCTGATTCGATCTCGCCTTGTTTTACCTTCAATTCTCCGATGGAATCTAATCTCAGAACTCTGTAGTAGACCCATTTGTCCTAAATGTCCAAAATTCACTGGAATATGTCAGTATTATGATTAAAGTATTTTTGTATATAGTCACCTTTCTTTCTTTTGATACTTCTCTGCTGTTAATTAAGCCTCTTTTAACAGCGTTGAAAATTTTTCTAGCCGAAACTATTCTTTCCCAGATCTCCGTATCAAGAAGTCCTTTTTCTGTTAGTTGTGCTCCAAGATAATTTGTGCAATCCATCTGTTCAATTATTTTTCCATTTATACGGACTATACGTAAGTTGTCATCCCCCAGCTTTCCAATTCTCGCCACATTCATTTTTTCCTCATTTATTTGTATATTAGTTTTAATATTTTATGAAGGTATTAATAATACCTGATAATCATTACGTTTAAAAAATCTAAGAAATTTATTTATCATTTTACATTTTAAATATCCGTACGTATTTAAAACTATTTTTTAACAAGTTTACATGTACCGTTTCTATAATATAATTGTTGAATGTAATTAAAATAACTTACAAAGGTGTATTTATGGCCATCAGGCGAACTTATCTTGCTTGTCACACCAAACCAATAGCATACCCGGGGCGGAAATTAAATGAAGCCGAAAACATTATAGTGCGATCGGGCACGAGCTTTTGGCGGTAGCATAGGCCATGGAATAGTTCCGACCATACGAATACGATAGACGGTTTGAGTTACTGACCGATCATAAGCCCTTATTCCTCACGGGTAACAAGGTGGAAAGAACTGCTGGCGATTTACGATTTCCATGTAATACATAAAAAAGGCGTCGACAATGCGGTCGCCGATTGGCTATCGCGAGAACTAATAGTGAACGCGATCGAGGAGGAAGAAGCCTCGGTGGAGCAGTTCCCGTTGCGATATCTAAATGAGTGGATGGAAAGCGGACCGGAGATCCCTTTAGTCCAGAGTGAGGCCGAGGATAATGCAACCCCGACGGACAGACCCTTGTAACTGCCCGAAGTAGACGAGAAAACTAATGATAAAAGACATCAGATCATTATAAAAACTAAACAGGACCCCAGAATAGAAACCAGAGCGAGCACGTACGAAGAGTTGTCAACTATATTAGTTCGCACCCACGGATCGATTGATGAAAGCGCGCAAGAACACATATTTGTGGAACTCATCAAGCCAGGCCGGAATGGCGATATTTATGTGGGTAACCGGGTGATTGCAGAGAAATTAAAGAGGTTCTGGTGACAGGAATGAATAGGAAAGGAATACTCGCTAGTTTGGTGTTTACTTCAGGTGGAAACGATCACTGAACCGGCAGCAAACAGAACCTCGTCACCGAACATCAGTCTGGAAAAACAAATCACCGGGGAACAGAGGAGACTCGTCACGCGTTAAAACTACTGTCTTACTAGAAAGCTATTGGGCGCGGGACGGAGTTGTATAGCGCGGTGCGAGGTCTGCCGAAGAGTGATGTACGACCGACAACCTCCGGTAGCCGAACAATAGTCACCCCTACCGCGACAGAACTCCTGCGATCCGTACAGGTAGACGTTTATCCTAACTGGAGACAATCATGGGTAACGGCGATAGGCCCGTACTGTAAACTCGCGAAGGCCTATCCCATTGAGGCAAAAACACCTGGGCAGTTTGGAAAAGGATTAATGAAAATACCCTGGATGAAAAGTATCCAATCCCGAAGTTTGAGGACATCTTGGATAGGCTGAGCGGGTCAACGGTATTTAGCACGCTGGACTTCAAAACGGGATATCATCAGATTAGAATACATCCGAAAGACCAGGCAAAGACAGCGTTCACATTCGAGAGGGGGCACTACGAATTTACTAGAATGCCATTTGGACTGAAGAATGCCTTTATAACAATCTAGTCGGATATTGTGTACACACCTGTTAAAGAGAACGTGGTAGCGGATTGGCTATCAAGAGCGATAACTATAAATGCTATAGAGGAGGACACAGGAGAATATTCGAGAGACGTGAGACGATTCCTGAGGCAGTTGACAAGAGACACTGAGGGGGACAAGCTGTAGAGGAAGATGAGGATTGAGATGATTCCCAAGAAGAGGGGAGCGTTTCCAGACTTTTCAAAGTTATTCACCATCACAATTGATACTAGCGAATAGGCGTTGGGGGCCGTGTTGTCTAAAGAAGGAAATGGGGGGAGATCGCCCCGTAGCGTATGCCAGCAGGCGGCTTTCGGACACTGAATTCAGATATAGTGGAAAGGAAACTGTTGGTGATTGTATGGGCTATCGACCATTTTAGACCCTATGTTTTTGGGATGAAATTCAGCGTGCATACCGACCATAGACCCCTACAATGGGCAGGCAAGCTGAAAGAATCCTCGGCTAGACTCACACGCTGGAAGGGGTTCCTAAACCAATAATATATATAATATAATATGGATTGTGTACAACCCTGGGAAAGAGAACGTGGTGGCGAATTGGCTATCCAGAGCGATAACTATAAATTCCATAGAGGAGGACACAGGAGAATCATTGAGAGACGTGAGACAATTCCAGAGGGAGTGGAAGCCAGAGGGAGAGGGAGGACAAGCTATAGAGAAAGGTGAGGATGGGGATGATTCCCAAGAAGAGGAGAGCCCAACAGAAGAGAGGTCATTAGATAAGAATTGGGTTAGCTGGCACACCGATTGCTCCATCCCCTCCACCCAGCCTTAAGTACCACATGGTCAGCCGTCCGGCCAGCCTTAACTTAATTTTTTTCGGATAATTACGAGATTTTCTTATTGTATGACGTCACGAGACCCTTTTTGATCGTGTAACTCCCACCTTTACTCCTCACCCTTCTCTCGGAGCCTGAGTGAGCCCGGCCGCTATCTGGTTTTCGGATACTTACGAGATTTTCTTCTTTATTACGCTTGAGAATCTTAAATTTTCCCCCCACTCCTCTATAAGAGGCTAAATATCCCCGGCCGCCATCTTGTTTTCTGATATGAGGTTTTCTCTTATACGACGTCACGAGCCCCTTTTCGATCGTGCGACCACTATATTTTAACCCCATTCTTCCCTCGGAGGCTGAGTGTGCCCGGCCGCCATCTTGTTTTCTGGTAAGAGGTTTTCTTCTTGTATGACGTCATGAGACCCTTTTTGATGGTGTACCTCCCACATTTACTCCTCACCCCTCTCTCGGAGGCTGAGTGTGCCCGGCCGCCATATTGTTTTTGGGTACTTACCTGATTTTCTTCTTGTATGACGTCCCGAGACCCTTTTCGGTCGTGCAACCTCCACATCCCCCCCCCCACTTCTCTCCAAGAGGCTGAGTGTACCCGACCGCTATTTTGTTTTACTGCAATTTGAGAGACTCAGGGCTCTGTCAGCCTCCCTAATATTTATGTTTTGTATAACCTTCTTAATGTTTACATTTTTCATAGTCACGTGATCGGTCACGTGACCACACCCCTTTTTCCCTCGTAACCTACCTAATGTTTATCTTTTAGATTAAAACCTTCCTAATACGATACGATGACCCTAAAACTTCTAAATTACTCCTATCACCTATTTCCTTTTGAAACCCGTAGCTTCGAGTCACTTCCTTAATTTTTCCACACTTTGACTATTGCTGTACGGTATATGAGGGCCTCTCTGGGGATCTCGAAGCGAAACTAAAACGTTTGATAAATTGCTTTGTACGATTCATCTTCGGGATCCCAAGGAACGCCTCTGTTTCCCATTTTTATGCGGAGTTAAAGTAGCTTTATCCTTCCTACCGTCGTAAGTATTTCCTGGCATCCATCCTCTTTGAAGTCATCCAATCCCACCGTCCCTCATACATCTCCGAGCTCCTTCAATTCAAATCCTCTGTTCGTTCCCGCAATACTCATTCCCGGTCCTCTGATTTATATATAACGGTTCATCTTTTATATTCCTTCCTAATATTTATGTTTTGCATAACCTTCTTATTGTTTACATTTTCAGTGTCACGTGATCAGCCACGTGCCAACCGTAATTTTCCTTGTAACCTTCTTAGTGGTTATATTTTATATAACCTTCTCAATGTTTACATTTTCAGGGTCACGTGATCAGCCACGTGACCATAAACCATTTTTTCCTGTAACCTTCCTAATGTTCATCTTTTATATTCCTTCCTAACATTTATCTTTTGTATAACCTTTATATTGTTTGCATTTTTCAGGGTCACGTGATCAGTCCCGTGGCCACCATCTTTTTATCTGTAACCTTCCTAATGTTTATCTTTTATATGAACTTCATAATGTTTACCTTTGACTTTTTTTAATAATAATAATAATAATACTTTATTTATTTTGGGACGAGTCCCTTTAGAATAATACAGGAATATAGAAATGAGGTCTAAGGAACCTCAGAGATATATAAATAAAAATAGAGAGTAATTGAAATTGAGGCTTTAGGCTTTAAAATTGAGGCTTATGTAAAGCCAGGCGCTGAGTTAAAACAGATTCTATCAAGCCTTAAAAATGTTTTACTGTATATGGGTGAAAATGATTTTATAGTTACAAAAGTAGCAAGTGTCATGGCCGCAAGTGCAGTTGAAGATTCACGTCGCTGTGTATTTGTTACTATGTAATGTGGTTATTATTTAAAATTCTGGTGTAAGACTATATCAACAGTGACTATATAAACAGTGGTACATTTTATGTCACATATGTTCAGGTTAGTAACTATGGATTAACAATGAAGCAGTAATAAATTAGTGCTCGTTCGGCAAGCCCAAGTGGACCGTAATCCCTTACGGGTTTACCTTATCTGTAATAAGTTACGGTCAAGTAGCTCTGTGTATACTAACATTCTTCGGCTTAGTTCACAGTTCGAATCCAAGACATTTAAGTTTTTTTTCTCTTTATATTTTTAATATTTTTCAGGAGACTTTTATTTTATTTTATCATTAATTAATTCTGAAATGAATTATTTTATATTATATCTGTATATAATTTGTAAATAGTTTAGTTCTTAAGAAGCTATCTTATAATTTTCATTTTAATATTTAGGTTTAAAAAACATTTCTTTTTTTTTATCTTTCTCTCACACTCATTTATCCATCATGAACAGTCTTGGTTAAAAAAAATAATATATATATATATATATATATATATATATATATATATATATATATATATATATATATATATATATATATATATATATATATATATATATATATACACATATACATATAAGTTGCTTTCCAATTTTGATCAGTTGATAATAAAAGAGAAAAAAAAATAGATAAACAAAAATTGGAGTACAAATAATGAAGAACGAACTAATAACTTATGTACATATTTTCAGTAGTATCTATTTACGATTTTATGGGGACTGGATGGATAAGAAATGATTGAACAGGCGGTATTTAAAGGTAGGAAGGGTATTAGATTGACGGATATGGGAAGGGATGGAGTTCCATAGAGATGAGGATCGGATAATGACATATTTGTCGAAAGCAGCGGTTCGGTGGGCCCTTATGAATAAATCAGAAGACCGGGAACGAGTATTGCGGGAACGAACAGAGGATTTGAATTGAAGGAGCTCGGAGATGTATGAGGGACGGTGGGATTGGATGACTTGAAAGAGGAAGGATGCCAGGAAATACTTACGACGGTAGGAAGGATAAAGCCACTTTAACTCCGCGTAAAGATGGGAAACAGAGGCGTCCCTTGGGATCCCGAAGATGAATCGTACAAAGCAATTTATCAAACGTTTTAGTTTCGCCTCGAGATCCCCAGAGAGGCCCCCATATACCGTACAGCAATAGTCAAAGTGGGGAAAAATTAAGGAAGTGACTAGGAGCCTACGGGTTTCAAAAGGAAATAGGTGACGGGAGTAGTTAAGAAGTTTTAGGATGAAAATGGTACGGCGGGAAATATTGACTTTGATCTTTTATTTCTCAAAACATCTTCATCTGGCTGCTAACAGGTATGGTCATGTTACGGACGTGTTCCATCTTGTCTAAGTCAAATGTATACAATGACATTGAACTTTTAATCATCTATCAATTAAACATTTCATGGAAATATAAGATCAGACATAAACCTTGATAGATTTATGATTAGTTGCACTCATCTTAGTTTCTAAATTTGAGTTCTACCAATGGGTAGTTTCTCTTCATGTTGTACATGTCATGTTACCAATTTCACATTTACTTATTGTATTTTCTATGTAATACAGTTGTAAATTCCATTAAAATAATAAAAAAACGTTTTCTAAATATAATATTTATATACTGTGGAGCTGTAATTTCTTATATCTTATTGTTCTCCTTCACGCGTAAACATAGACTTTGACCCCTTTAATCCTGAAAATATAAGCAACCTCTTAGGACTTCTTAATCCCTATGAAAGTATAAACAATGGACTCTGATCTTTACAATACCTATTTTTATTTACTTGTAAACAAACAGGTTTGATGAAGTTGCGGACTGGTTCCATCATATCTTGGTTTATAACCAATGATTATTATTCTCCTTTCTCTTAATCCTCTTTAAGTACGAGGACTTTGAACCTTTAATCTCTTAAACGATAATAAATATTTTAATTCTTTCTTATCTAATTATAAACATAGATTTTGATCTATTAATCCCTAAAAATATATTCTCACAATGCTTACCTTTATCTACCTATAAACAGGTTTATTGATTTTGTAAAGATGTTCCATCACGGCTAGCCTAAAATGAATAATGAATAAATAATAATGTAATAAATAAATAATAATTAACAAAAATTTATTATTTAAACTTTTCCTTAAAATATAAACTCAAACATTAAACTGTAATCATTAAAATATAAACAGTGATATAGGAGTTTAATTATTTCATTAAAATAAATAAAAGAACAACTTTTACAAAAAAAAGAATTTATTTTGTCATAATATTGATACAAAATATTAAATATGCACTACACTTCTTCAGTTTTCTTTAATTAACGGAAGAACCGTTTTCTTCAGGGAATCCTCGTCCGTAAAAAAACTAAAAGAAACAAAAAATAGTAACTGTGCAGCTTAAGAAAACATAAATCTGTTTACTAATTCATAAGGAACTGATTTACATACCTTGGAAAACATTCAAATAAACGAAAGATCGTCTTTATAACCAATTCCCCCATTATAGACTAATAAAATTATATCTTTGCTGTTGTTAAAAACTTCGATGTATTCAGCTAACATCTTAAAGCGTTTAGGAAGATACACTCGAATATTGCTCACATAATCCTTTTGTGTAGCGACCAATGCTAACCCCAATTTTGTTTTGACCTGTTCCAACTCTCTTATGATGTATGGTCTCCCGATTTGGATATCATTTAATTTATTGATAGGCGGAGAGCTCTCGTTAAGTCAGTTGAAGAGAGTCTTAAAATCTCTATCACAACTAAAATAAAGAAAGGAGAGTTAAATTGTTTTAAAAAATAAACAACAACAAAGAAAATCAGTTTTATTTTTTTAAAAAAATAATAATGATTAGAGCAATTGCAGATTTGATCGGACAGCCAAATTTTCGATGTTACTCGAGAGTGAACGACATCAAAATCAATATTAATTCTAGAGACAATTATAAAAAACTGATCAATTTTTTAACATCCAATAACTACGACTTCCACTGTTACCAATTAAAACAAGAAAAGGCGTATCGAGTGGTCCTGAGAGGACTGCATTCAACCACACCCATATCTGCTATCAAATCGGGCCTCGAAGAAATCGGTCATAACGTCAGGCACATAGCACCTGTACTACATCCTAGAGAAAGATATCCGCTCCCATTATTTTTTATAGACTTAGAACCAGCAAAAACCAATATTGAAATATTCCAGGTTCAACGATTGGTTTACTCAATAGTCCGTTTTGAGGAACCGAAACAGAAGCCTCTAATTGTACAATGCACTAAGTGTCAAAACTTGGGCCATACAAAGGCCTATTGTTATCACGAAGTCAGATGCGTTAAATGTGCCGGCCTACACGCTTCAGACACTTGCCAGAAGCCAAGAGATGAGCCTGCGACGTGTGCTCTTTGTGGCGAAGCCCATCCTGCGAGCTACAGAGGTTGTGAAGTGTATAAAAATCTTTACAAACAAAGATCACGAAACTCAGCGGTGAAAAATCTTGGATCTGCTCAGAAAACTTACACTGAGGCACCTGAAATTGAAAATCAGGAAATTTTCCCAGCATTGCCGACTTCACCTTCCCTCGTCATCCAACAACAACCATCCATCTCTACAGCTAAGGACTCGCCTCACCAGAATCTCAGAAATTCTCACTCCCAGTCTTCCACCAGTAAGAAGCAACCTCAACGTCAGACGCCTCAGGCCTTCCAATCCAAGCCCAAAATCCCTAATACTCAGCCTCAAACTCCTCGCCAGCAAATCCCTCCTCATCATTTACCCTTAAGAGTCAAACTCCCGCCAGAGCATCCACATCCAGCTCCATTCGTTCCTAATCCCAGGATGAACCCCCCTCCACAAGTCCAACAGAATTTAGATCCTCCTCGTACCCCACGACGGGCCCATCCCCCACCCAACATTCCTAGTCGCATAACCTACTCATCACAACCTCCTGATCCAAACCCACTTCCCAGCCAAACACCATCCGACATCAACACTATCTTATCGTCATTCCTGATAGATCTTCAACAGACTATCAAACCGCTCATAACCCTTCTAACCAGACTCCTTTCCGAAATCCCGCTTAGCTTCCCTCGATGAACACGAAGTCCCTAGCTATTCTCTTATGGAACGCTAATGGACTGCAAAACCACCGTGACGAACTAGACATATTTCTCCATGACAATTATATTGACATTGCTCTCCTGACAGAAACTCACTTCACCCAACGGACACATTTCTACATACGTGACTACATCACCTATAGATCTGACCACCCAGACAACACTGCCCACGCCTTTTCTTGCATCCTTATCCACAAATCTTTACCCCATTCCCTTATTCCTTCTATTCCAACAGATGCCATTCAGTCAACTTCTGTAATCCTCTCAACTCGTCTTTTCCATCTAACACTTTCAGTTGTATACTGTCCTCCTGGCAATTCCCTCTCGTACAGCCTACTTGAATCCTTTTTACAATCCCTCGGATCGCGCTTTATTGCTGGAGGAGACTACAATGCTAAACACCAACGATGGGGTTGTCGATCATCCAACTCCCGTGGTAATACCCTTTCACAAGTTTCTTCTTCCAACAATTATTCCATCCTCTCGCCCATGAATCCTACTTATTTTCCAACATCCCTCAAAAAACGTCCCGATATCCTGGACATATTTATCACCTCCCAGATTTCCTCCTCCCAAACTATAATCAAATCCCTGGATGACCTTTCTTCAGACCATAGTCCAGTTCTGCTTTCACTACATTCTGACTTTGCTCCTAAACCATCACTTCCTAAACTGATCACTGGACGAGTAAACTGGGACAAATTTCGTGATGATTTGGAAAACAAACTAGACCTCAAAATCCCGCTAAAAACAAAAGAAGACATTAATGGTGCCATAGAAAAACTGACATCATCAATAACAGACAGTATAAATAATAACACCTTTATCAATAAGATTAACTTCCCACAAAATACTAACTTGCCACAGCATATTCGTATCTTATTACAGGAAAAACGCAGAGCAAGATCGAAGTGGCATAGGACTAGATACCCAACAGATAAATCGCATTACACACAACTGACTAACAAACTGAAATCAGAAATTAGAAAATACAAAATTCAAAACTTTACTAAATTTTACTGAAAAACTTACAACCACTGACAAATCATTATGGATGACCACCAAAAAACTTCTTAAGTTTCAAGACTTTAATCACCCACTACTTACTGATTCCCAAACCTGGTCCAAATCCGACGAAGAAAAAGCCCAACTATTTGGTCAACATCTCTTCCAAACTTTTAATCCACATCCCGATATCCTTAATTCAACTCACATCAATTGTATTGAAGCAGAACTGGATATTCCTCTCCAAATGTCTCTGCCACCCAAAGCATTTCATCCCATAGAAATATCCAACATCATTCAAAAATTACCTTCCCGTAAAGCTCCTGGACATGACCTAATTACATCCCAGATCCTAAAACTTCTTCCTCGAAAAGCCATCCTATTCCTTACTTACATATATAATGCTGTACTCCGTTCTACATATTTTCCTGATCTTTGGAAACGATCTATTGTTAAAATGATCCACAAACCCAAAAAACCACCAGAATACCCATCCTCTTACCGTCCTATCTCTCTTTTACCCATCATGGGCAAAATCCTAGAAAAACTCATCTTAAAACGCCTGTACCCTATCCTAAATTCTAAACACATAATCCCAGATCACCAATTTGGTTTCCGAACTTCCCATTCCACTATACAGCAATGTCATCGTGTGGTAGACGTAGTCTCCTCTGCATTGGAGCGCGGAATGTACTGTACGGGAGTCTTTCTCGACGTTGAACAGGCGTTTGATAGAGTTTGGCACCCGGGACTGCTGTACAAACTCCGAAAATTCCTACCACCTACATACTTCCTCATTATCCGTTCCTACCTTACTGATAGATACTTTAAAGTAAATCACAATAACGCCTATTCATCCCTTTTTTCCCAGTCTGCTGGTGTTCCTCAAGGTAGTATCCTAGGTCCTATCCTCTATACAGTTTATACAGCTGACATCCCAACCTGTCCCAACACTGTCATCACCACATATGCCGATGACACATGTATCCTATCAGTAAACAATGACCCAGCAATTGCATCCCAAATGCTTCAATCACACATCATAAATCTAGAAGAATGGTGTCAAAACTGGAGAATTAAAATAAACTCCAATAAATCCCACCAAATTACCTTTACCCTTCGTCGTAAACCAACGACTTCCTGTCCTACAGTTTCCTTTAACAATACTCCACTTATCCCTGTTGAGCAAATCCGATACCTAGGACTCCACCTGGACAAACGACTAACTTGGAATCCTCATACTAGACTGAAACGACAAGAAACCGCTCGACGTTTCCGATTACTTCAGCACTTACTAGACAAACGCTCTAAACTTCCCATTAATTACAAAAGACTCATATACTTGACTATAATAAGACCTATTTGGACTTACGGAGTTGAGCTATGGGGCTCCACTAAACCATCAAATTCCTCTCGCATCCAATCCTTACAATCCAAAATCCTTCGTAAAATCCTCAATGCTCCTTACTTTGTCACTAATAAAATTATCCATAAAGATCTTAATGTTCCTTATGTTTCAGATCTGGCCCAATCCAGATACCTATCCTTCCATAATAAACTTCAGAATCATCCCAACCCTCTCGTCTCTAACCTTGCTTCCTCTTCAATTCCTGATAACCCTCCGAGGCGTCTGAAAAGAAGATGGCCCCGTGATCTTCTAATGTAGTCATATCATTAGAGTGCTACCATTGGGTAGGTACTCAGCAAGTGTATTCATGTCATTATATCAATTATGTCCAAATTTACTTGATGTATTTATGTAATACAGTTGTAAATGTCATAAAGAAATAAAAAAAAAAAAAAACTCATTATTTCATTATAATAAACATTACCATATTTCCAATTAGCATCAATAGTTGGTGGTATATTGATGTACATCATCTTAGGAATATTAGAAACTCTGTTGTAATCATATCTTGGATAAAAGCCTTTTTTATTCATTTCATATATCTGATCTAGATTTATTTCTCTAGATAGTGAAGTTGGTGGCTGGTCCTAACTTAAGCTAGTGGTGGGAGAGTAAGTAAGCTATAACATATAACGGAAAATGAAGGAGTGGGGGTAAGAATAGGAATGAGTTTGATGGTGGGAGTCCGAGGGAACCATAGGTGGGAGAAGGATCACAACCTGTGCTGGCATTGAAATCTCCACTCAGTATTGCTAATCATCCTTTCCACTTTATTTTGTTGAGCAATCCTTGCAAGTCAGAGTAGAACGCTTCCTTATCCATGATTCTCGCATCCTCCGTTGGTGTGTATACCTGCACTAAAGTAACTTTCCCAATGGCCAACACAAAATTTGCAGCAATTATTCTAGGTGAGATAGGCTCCCAGTCTTCCATTTGTTTATACATTGTTGGAGTCATAAATATACCTACTCCTTCCTTCGCGAAGTTTCCTTGAGGAACTCCACTATATATGACGGCGAGATCACTGTCCACAATTTATTTCACAGACTCCTTTCTTCTTTACCTCGCTGATCCTAAGTATGTCTAACTTAAATGTCTTCATCTCTTCCACAAGCTCAACCTCTTTTCCTGTCAATGTCTTTCTATTCCAATTTCCAAATCGTAAATCCCAATGAGAGCCAGATCGTTTCCTGGAGATCCGTCCACATCCGAGCCTGGTTTTGAGACTTTGAATAGACTATACTACCATGCGGACTATTAGTAGAGCGATGGAGGTCCCGTATCCTCGGGACAACTGGTCTCCAGAATATTTGTGTCCCCTCAGGAGAAAGGGTGGCCGGGCTATACCCCCAGCACTGGGTACCTGTTGGTCCACGGGTCTTTATTCTGTATATTCAGACCACCCCTGCTAAGAGGGATCTCCCATCCGCCACCCGGAGGACGCGCTCCCTAGTGGACATATTCCACCGAAAGAAAAACTAAACCAAGATGATTAAATCGATTTCATTATGGAATCATTAAATTATTACCATACAATGATATATATATATATATATATATATATATATATATATATATATATATATATATATAATATGTTTAATATAAATCGAATTATTAAAATAACAGAAAAGAAGAAATAAGAACATGATTAAATTTAGAACAAATTTTCAATATAAACATTTGAAAAAAGATATTCATTAGTTGTTTGTTAAAAATATCGAATCTTACTTTTGAAAAAGAAATATTTGCATAAGAATACCTGCCTTGATTAGAAATAACAAAAACATTAATTGACAAAATACATTTATTTCAGGTTATACAAATCCATCGCAAGGTTCGTTTTTCGGAGTACATTTTTCGAAAAAACACAAACATCAACCTAAAAAAGTAGCAACTAATATGTTAAAAAGTTTAAAAAACTTGGTACATTCCGAGGAAAACAATTTAACAGGAAAACCACAACAAGGTAATTAAAACAACTTCATTATGGAAGCATTAAATTAATACCATGAAATGATATATGTTTATATATATATATCATATGTTTAACATAAATCGAATTATTAAAATAATAGGAAAGCAGCTATAAGAACATTATTAAATTTCGAACAAATTTTCAATAAAAATATTTTGCAAACGATAGTCATTAGTTATTTGCTAAAAATATCGAATCTTATTTTTGAAAAAGAAATATTTGCATAAAAAAACATGCCTTAATTATAAATAACAAAAACAGTAACTGACAAAATACATTTATTTCAGGTCATACAAATGCAACGCAAGATTCGTTTTTCGGAGTCCATTTTTCGAAAAAACACAAACAACATCCAACTAAAAAAGTAGCAACTAATATGTTGAAATGTTCAAAAAACATGGAACAGTCCAAGGAAAAAAACGTAACGAGAAAACCAAACCAAGGTTATTAAAAATACTTCATAATAGATGTATTAAATTAATACCTTTCAATGATATATATATATATATATATATATATATATATATATATATATATATATATATATATATATATATATATAATATGTTTAAAATAAATATAATTATTAAAATAATAGAGAAGCAGAAATATAAACAATATTAAATATAAAACAAATTTTCAATATAAACATTTAGCAAAAGATATCCATTAGTTGTTTGTTAAAAATATCAAATCTTACTTTTGAAAAAGAGATATTTGCATAAGAAAACATGCCTTAATTATCAATAACAAAAACATTAATTGAAAAAATACATTTATTTCAGGTTATACAAATCCATCGCAAAGTTCGTTTTTCGGAATCCATTTTTGGAAAAAACACAAACAACATCCACCTAAAAAAGTAGCAACTAATATGTTAAAAAGATTAAAAAACATGGTACATTCGAAGGAAAACAATTTAACAGGAAAACTACAACAAGGTAATTAAAACAACTTCATTATGGAAGCATTAAATTAATACCATGAAATGATATATGTTTATATATATATATCATATGTTTAACATAAATCGAATTATTAAAATAATAGAAAAGCAGATATAAGAACATTATTAGATTTCGAACAAATTTTCAATAAAAACATTTGGAAAAAGATATTCAATAGTTGTTTGTTAAAAATATCGAATCTTATTTTTGAAAAGGAAATATTTGCATAAAAAAACATGACTTAATTATAAATAACAAAAACAGTAACTGACAAAATACATTTATTTCAGCTCATACAAATGCAACGCAAGATTCGTTTTTCGGAGTCCATTTTTCGAAAAAACACAAACAACATCCACCTAAAAAAGTAGCAACTAATATGTTAAAAAGTTTAAAAAACATGGTACATTCGAAGGAAAACAATTTAACAGAAAAACTACAACAAGGTAATTAAAACAACTTCATTATGGAAGCATTAAATTAATACCATGAAATTATATATGTTTATATATATATCATATGTTTAACATGAATCGAATTATTAAAATAATAGAAAAGCAGCTATAAGAACATTATTAAATTTCGAACAAATTTTCAATAAAAACATTTGGAAAAAGATATTCAATAGTTGTTTGTTAAAAATATCGAATCTTATTTTTGAAAAGGAAATATTTGCATAAAAAAACATGCCTTAATTATAAATAACAAAAACAGTAACTGACAAAATACATTTATTTCAGGTCATACAAATGCAACGCAAGATTCGTTTTTAGGAGTCCATTTTTCGAAAAAACACAAACAACATCCAACTAAAAAAGTAGCAACTAATATGTTGAAATGTTCAAAAAACATGGAACAGTCCAAGGAAAAAAACGTAACGAGAAAACCAAACCAAGGTTATTAAAAATACTTCATAATAGATGTATTGAATTAATACCATTAAATGATATATGTTTATATATATATATCATATGTTTAACATAAATCGAATTATTAAAATAATAGAAAAGCAGATATAAGAACATTATTAAATTTCGAACAAATTTTCAATAAAAACATTTGGAAAAAGATATTCAATAGTTGTTTGTTGAAAATATCGATTCTTTTTTTTGAAAAGGAAATATTTGCATAAAAAACATGCCATAATTATAAATAACAAAAACAGTAACTAAGAAAATGCATTTATTTCAGGTCATACAAATGCAACGCAAGATTCGTTTTTCGGAGTCCATTTTTCGAAAAAACACAAACAACATCCAACTAAAAAAGTAGCAACTAATATGTTAAAAAGTTTAAAAAACATGGTACATTCGAAGGAAAACAATTTAACAGAAAAACTAAAACAAGGTAATTAAAACAACTTCATTTTGGATGCATTAAATTAATACCATGAAATGATATATGTTTATATATATATAATATGTTTAACATAAATCGAATTATTAAAATAATAGAAAAGCAGCTATAAGAACATTATTAAATTTCGAACAAATTTTCATTAAAAACATTTGGAAAAAGATATTCAATAGTTGTTTGTTAAAAATATCGAATCTTATTTTTGAAAAGGAAATATTTGCATAAAAAAACATGCCTTAATTATAAATAACAAAAACAGTAACTGACAAAATACATTTATTTCAGGTCATACAAATGCAACGCAAGATTCGTTTTTAGGAGTCCATTTTTCGAAAAAACACAAACAACATCCAACTAAAAAAGTAGCAACTAATATGTTGAAATGTTCAAAAAACATGGAACAGTCCAAGGAAAAAAACGTAACGAGAAAACCAAACCAAGGTTATTAAAAATACTTCATAATAGATGTATTGAATTAATACCATTAAATGATATATGTTTATATATATATATCATATGTTTAACATAAATCGAATTATTAAAATAATAGAAAAGCAGATATAAGAACATTATTAAATTTCGAACAAATTTTCAATAAAAACATTTGGAAAAAGATATTCAATAGTTGTTTGTTGAAAATATCGATTCTTTTTTTTGAAAAGGAAATATTTGCATAAAAAACATGCCATAATTATAAATAACAAAAACAGTAACTAAGAAAATGCATTTATTTCAGGTCATACAAATGCAACGCAAGATTCGTTTTTCGGAGTCCATTTTTCGAAAAAACACAAACAACATCCAACTAAAAAAGTAGCAACTAATATGTTAAAAAGTTTAAAAAACATGGTACATTCGAAGGAAAACAATTTAACAGAAAAACTAAAACAAGGTAATTAAAACAACTTCATTTTGGATGCATTAAATTAATACCATGAAATGATATATGTTTATATATATATAATATGTTTAACATAAATCGAATTATTAAAATAATAGAAAAGCAGCTATAAGAACATTATTAAATTTCGAACAAATTTTCATTAAAAACATTTGGAAAAAGATATTCAATAGTTGTTTGTTAAAAATATCGAATCTTATTTTTGAAAAGGAAATATTTGCATAAAAAAACATGCCTTAATTATAAATAACAAAAACAGTAACTGACAAAATACATTTATTTCAGGTCATACAAATGCAACGCAAGATTCGTTTTTAGGAGTCCATTTTTCGAAAAAACACAAACAACATCCAACTAAAAAAGTAGCAACTAATATGTTGAAATGTTCAAAAAACATGGAACAGTCCAAGGAAAAAAACGTAACGAGAAAACCAAACCAAGGTTATTAAAAATACTTCATAATAGATGTATTAAATTAATACCATGAAATGATATATGTTTATATATATATCATATGTTTAACATAAATCGAATTATTAAAATAATAGAAAAGCAGATATAAGAACATTATTAAATTTCGAACAAATTTTCAATAAAAACATTTGGAAAAAGATATTCAATAGTTGTTTGTTAAAAATATCGATTCTTTTTTTTGAAAAGGAAATATTTGCATAAAAAAACATGCCATAATTATAAATAACAAAAACAGTAACTGACAAAATGCATTTATTTCAGGTCATACAAATGCAACGCAAGATTCGTTTTTCGGAGTCCATTTTTCGAAAAAACACAAACAACATCCAACTAAAAAAGTAGCAACTAATATGTTAAAAAGTTTAAAAAACATGGTACATTCGAAGGAAAACAATTTAACAGGAAAACAACAACAAGGTAATTAATACAACTTCATTATGGAAGCATTAAATTAATACCATAAAATGATATATGTTTATATATATATCATATGTTTAACATCAATCGAATTATTAAAACAATAGAAAAGCAGCTATAAGAACATTATTAAATTTCGAACAAATTTTCAATAAAAACATTTTGCAAACGATAGTGATTAGTTATTTGTTGAAAATATCGATTCTTTTTTTTGAAAAGGAAATATTTGCATAAAAAACATGCCATAATTATAAATAACAAAAACAGTAACTAACAAAATACATTTATTTCAGGTCATACAAATGCAACGCAAGATTCGTTTTTAGGAGTCCATTTTTCGAAAAAACACAAACAACATCCACCTAAAAAAGTAGCAACTAATATGTTAAAAAGATTAAAAAACATGGTACATTCGAAGGAAAACAATTTAACAGAAAAACTAAAACAAGGTAATTAAAACAACTTCATTTTGGATGCATTAAATTAATACCATGAAATGATATATGTTTATATATATATAATATGTTTAACATAAATCGAATTATTAAAATAATAGAAAAGCAGCTATAAGAACATTATTAAATTTCGAACAAATTTTCATTAAAAACATTTGGAAAAAGATATTCAATAGTTGTTTGTTAAAAATATCGAATCTTATTTTTGAAAAGGAAATATTTGCATAAAAAAACATGCCTTAATTATAAATAACAAAAACAGTAACTGACAAAATACATTTATTTCAGGTCATACAAATGCAACGCAAGATTCGTTTTTAGGAGTCCATTTTTCGAAAAAACACAAACAACATCCAACTAAAAAAGTAGCAACTAATATGTTGAAATGTTCAAAAAACATGGAACAGTCCAAGGAAAAAAACGTAACGAGAAAACCAAACCAAGGTTATTAAAAATACTTCATAATAGATGTATTGAATTAATACCATGAAATGATATATGTTTATATATATATCATATGTTTAACATAAATCGAATTATTAAAATAATATAAAAGCAGCTATAAGAACATTATTAAATTTCGAACAAATTTTCATTAAAAACATTTGGAAAAAGATATTCAATAGTTGTTTGTTAAAAATATCGAATCTTATTTTTGAAAAGGAAATATTTGCATTAAAAAACATGACTTAATTATAAATAACAAAAACAGTAACTGACAAAATACATTTATTTCAGCTCATACAAATGCAACGCATGATTATTTCTCAGATCATTTTTCGAAAAAATACAAACAACATCCAACTAAAAAAGTAGCAACTAATATGTTGAAATGTTCAAAAAGCATGGAACAGTCCAAGGAAAAAAACGTAACGAGAATACCAAACCAAGGTTATTAAAAATACTTCATAATAGATGTATTAAATTAATACCTTTCAATGATATATATATATATATATATATATATATATATATATATATATATATATAATATGTTTAAAATAAATCCAATTATTAAAATAATAGAGAAGCAGAAATATAAACAATATTAAATATCGTACAATTTTTCAATATAATCATTTAGCAAAAGATAACCATTAGTTGTTTTTTAAAAATATCAAATCTTACTTTTGAAAAAGAGATATTTGCATAAGAAAACATGCCTTAATTATAAATAACAAAAGCAGTAATTGACAAAATACATTTATTTCAGGTTATACAAACCCATCGCAAGATTCGTTTTTCGGAGTCCATTTTTCGAAAAAACACAAACAACATCCACCTAAAAAAGTAGCAACTAATCTGTTAAAAAGTTTAAAAAACATGGTACATTCGAAGGAAAACAATTCAACAGAAAAACTACAACAAGGTAATTAAAACAACTTCATTATGGAAGCATTAAATTAATACCATGAAATGATATATGTTTATATATATATATCATATGTTTAACATAAATCGAATTATTAAAATAATATAAAAGCAGCTATCAGAATATTATTAAATTTCGAACAAATTTTCAATAAAAACATTTGGAAAAAGATATTCAATAGTTGTTTGTTAAAAATATCGAATCTTATTTTTGAAAAAGAAATATTTGCATTAAAAAACATGCCTTAATTATAAATAACAAAAACAGTAACTGACAAAATACATTTATTTCAGGTCATAAAAATGCAACGCAAGATTATTTTTTAGATCATTTTTCGAAAAAATACAAACAACATCCAACTAAAAAAGTAGCAACTAATATGTTGAAATGTTCAAAAAGCATGGAACAGTCCAACGAAAAAAACGTAACGAGAATACCAAACCAAGGTTATTAAAAATACTTCATAATTTTTTTTTTTTTTTAATCTATTTATTGAATAATAATACATGCAGCCACTGCTGGAGGGCTATAAGCATTAGGGCTAAAAGTTCTCATTCATACAATATATACAAATAATAAAGAAATAAATATAAATATAAGAAGTAAATAAATAATACTGATGAAGAAGATAAATAAAAAGAAAAGAAAAAATAATAATAATAAACAAATAAAATAAAATAAAAACTTCTAAACACAATCATAACTATATACAATATATACATTCGCCCAAGAATCTCCGAACCAGGCTTTTTCCCCCACACGTGGAAGGCAAAGCAAGACTCCGGAAGATCCCAGCGCCACTTTTCCAGCCGCATCACTAGTATTAGAAGCCAGTGGAGACTGAAAGAGGGCACTAGAGCCACAGACGCTCAGGACATGAGTGGAGAAGCTGGCCATTGCCAGGACTCCAAAGGCATATTTACAAAAGATCTCGAGGCCACTGCCGTTTCAACCTTCGAGGGGGATGGTATGGATGCTCGGAGCTGGATAGGGATTGGGCTAGAGGATTGGGATGATGTATGAGGTTCTGGTGAAAGTTGGAGAATCTGGATGGGATGATGTCATGGACATATGGGATGTTAAGGTCATGGTGTAGGGTCTTGTTCGTGACATAATATGGAGCATTGACTATTGTTCGAAGGACTTTAGACTGGAAGGATTGGATGCGTTTGATATTCGATGATTTAGTTGTCCCCCACAGCTCAAGTCCGTAGGTCCAGATAGGTTTCAGTATGGTCTTGTAGATTAATAATTTGTTTTCTGTTGAGAGATGAGATGTTCTGTTTAGTAGTCTATATAGCTGACCAAATCGTCGGTTAAGCTCTTGTCTTTTAAGTCTCGTATGTGGGTTCCAAGTCAGTCTTTTGTCCAGAAGGAAGCCAAGGTATCGGACTGTGTCTGAGTAGGGAAGAGGAATTGAATTAAAAAGGATTGGCGGACAGGATCTGCGTCGAAGAGTAAAAGTTACATGTTTACATTTTGATTCATTAATTTTGATGCGCCAGTTGTTGCACCACTGCTCAATGAAGGAGAGGTGTCTTTGCAGGTTCCGGGACGCAATTAGAGGATCCGAGTGGGAGGATAGGATGGCAGTATCATCAGCAAATGTTGCTAGGAAGGTATCAGGACTTGAAGGGATGTCAGCGGTAAAAAGGATGTAGAGAACTGGGCCCAAGACACTGCCTTGTGGGACACCAGCCTCAATTGGATAATGTTTGGAGAGTTCAGTGCCGCAGCGGACTTGAAAGGAGCGATTTGAAAGGTAGGATTTGAGGACTAGATACAAGGCTTGAGGTAAATGGGTTTTGAGCTTGAAAAGCAAGCCATCGTGCCACACCCGGTCGAAAGCTTGAGCTACGTCCAGAAAGGCACCAGTGCAATATTGCTTGTTTTCAAGTGCAGAGGATATGTGGTCCACAACGCGAAGGCCTTGTTGGACAGTGGAGTGTCTTGAGCGGAATCCAAACTGATGGGAAGGGATATTGTGGGATTCGAGTATGGGTAGGATGCGTTTGAGAAGGATTTTCTCAAAGATTTTGGAAAGGATCGGAAGTAAGCTTATCGGTCTATAGGATGATGTACAATTAACAGGTTTACCTGGTTTAGGAAAGAGGATAATTATGGAGTGTTTCCACACCAGAGGAAAGTGGGTTGTGCGGAGGATACAGTTGAATAGGTATGTAAGGAATATAATTGCTTTTTTGGGAAGTTGTCTGAGGATCTGGGAAGTAAGGAGATCGTGTCCTGGAGATTTGCGAGGTTTTAGGTTCTTTAAAAGGAATTTGACCTCAGAGGGGTTGACGGCTGTAGGAGGTAAGGAGAGAGGAATCGGTGAAGAGAGGAATTCTTTAACTTCAGCAGTATGGGAGGGATGGAGTTCAGGATGAGGAGTGAATGTGTACGATAGATGTTTAGCAAACTCTTCTGCTCTATTCTCATCTGACGAAGCCCAGGAACCATCATCACGGCGGAGGGGGTGGGAAATGGATTGGAATTTAAGGATTTTTTTAGTTACATTCCAGAGGGAGTTATCACTTGCAGATAGTGAGGAAAGATAGGAATTATAGGATTGTGATCTAAACGTAGCCAGTTTTTGTTTTACCTGCTTGGAATAATAGTTATAAGATTTCCGATCATCAGGATGCCTGGTTCTTTGCCAGATGGTCCTAGAGCATCGTTTTCTATTAATAAGGTCCAGTAGGTCTTGGGGTAGTGGATTTATTTTGCGGTAATTTTTAGAAGGATAAGGTGAAGATGCAGTCCAAACTGCTTGTTGGATCAAGGTAGTCATGAAATATACTGTATATATAATATAATATAGTATATAAAATATACTTCATCTAGTTCTGCGGGTGTTTTTAAGGAAACTCTGAGGTCAATATTATCATCCAGTATTTGACGGAAGAGGTTCCAATTAACTGGCCCCCTGATAAATGAAGGTGGAGGTGGTTTGGTAATTGGTGATGTGGAGACCGTTAGGATTAGGGGACTATGGTCTAAGGAAAGATCATCAAGTCTTGAGATGCAATAATGAAGGGACTCTAGACCTTTGTGGATGAAAAAATCTAGGAGATCGGGATTGCGGTTAGGATCTGTTGGCCAGTATGTGGGAGAATTGGGTGAGAGGATGTTGCTGTGATGGGAAACTTCATAATAGATGTATTAAATTAATACCTTTCAATGATATATATATATATATATATATATATATATATATATATATATATATAATATGTTTAAAATAAATCCAATTATTAAAATAATAGAGAAGCAGAAATATAAACAATATTAAATATCGAACAAATTTTCAATATAATCATTTAGCAAAAGATATCCATTAGTTGTTTGTTAAAAATATCAAATCTTACTTTGGAAAAAGAGATATTTGCATAAGAAAACATGCCTTAATTATAAATGACAAAAGCAGTAATTGACAAAATACATTTATTTCAGGTTATACAAACCCATCGCAAGATTCGTTTTTCGGAGTCCATTTTTCGAAAAAACACAAACAACATCCACTTAAAAAAGTAGCAACTAATATGTTAAAAAGATTAAAAAACATGGTACATTCGAAGGAAAACAATTTAACAGGAAAACTACAACAAGGTAATTTAAACAACTTCATTATGGAAGCATTAAATTAATACCATGAAATGATATATGTTTATATATATCATATGTTTAACATAAATCGAATTATTAAAATAATAGAAAAGCAGATATAAGAACATTATTAAATTTCGAACAAATTTTCAATAAAAACATTTGGAAAAAGGTATTCATTAGTTGTTTGTTAAAAATATCGAATCTTACTTTTGAAATAGAGATATTTGCATAAGAAAACATGCCTTAATTATAAATAACAAAAGCAGTAATTGACAAAACACATTTATTCCAGGTTATAAAAATCGATCGAAAGGTTCTTTTTTAGGAGTTCATTTTTCGAAAAAACACAAACAACAACCACCTAAAAAAGTAGCAAATAATACGTTAAAAAGTTTAAAAAACATGGTACATTCGAAGGAAAACAATTTAACAGGAAAACTACAACAAGGTAATTTAAACAACTTCATTATGGAAGCATTAAATTAATACCATGAAATGATATATGTTTATATATATCATATGTTTAACATAAATCGAATTATTAAAATAATAGAAAAGCAGATATAAGAACATTATTAAATTTCGAACAAATTTTCAATAAAAACATTTGGAAAAAGGTATTCATTAGTTGTTTGTTAAAAATATCGAATCTTACTTTTGAAAAAGAGATATTTGCATAAGAAAACATGCCTTAATTATAAATAACAAAAGCAGTAATTGACAAAACACATTTATTCCAGGTTGTAAAAATCGATCGAAAGGTTCTTTTTTAGGAGTTCATTTTTCGAAAAAACACAAACAACAACCACCTAAAAAAGTAGCAACTAATACGTTAAAAAGTTTAAAAAACATGGTACATTCCACGGAAAACAATTTAACGGGAAAACTGCAACAAGGTAATTTAAACAACTTCATTATGGAAGCATTAAATTAATACCATGAAATGATATATATATATATATATATATATATATATATATATATAATATTTTTAATGTAAATCGAATTATTAAAAGATTAGAAAAGCTGAAATATGAACATAATTAAATTTCGAGAGAGCTCAGTTGACGAATTCGAAAATCAACCTGGCACATCATCTCAAAATATGTCAACACAAGCTATACCAATACAAGTTACGTTAGAAGAATCGCCCTTTTTTACAGCTAATCCATTCCAAGTGTTGTCAAACACACAGAATGAACAAATGGAAGCAGTACCTATCCCTAGTGAACCTAAACCTCCACCAATATTCGTTAGAAATGTAAAAAATTTCCAATTAATGTATCTCCAATTAAATAATATAGTGGGCTCAGGTACATACTTATGCCAAAGCCGCACTAATGACACGAAATTAAGTATTTATCTGACACTAAGGCGGATTATCAGACATATCAGCTGCGCCAAGAGAGAGCGCTCAGGGTGGTGATCAGGAGATTACACCCATCAACACCGCTTGATGAGATTAAAGAAGAACTAACTGAGATGGGGTTCCGTGTTTGCCTAATAGTTGATATATTCAAGGAGGATAGAGAAAAGCCTGGCATAAAAAATGAAATACCGCTCCCACTATTCTTCGTTGACCTTGACCGAACGACCCAGGTCAAAGACATCTACAAGGTCACACGCCTTTACTACACTAGCGTTGTTGTAGAAAAGCCCTACACTAAGCGCGACATTGTACAATGCCATAACTTCCAGGCTTATGGTCATACGAAACGCTATTGCCACCACATTAATAGATGTGTCCGGTGCGGTGATCAACATAAAACATAGGACTGCCAGAAGTCCAGAAGAACACCAGCAGTATACACTTTATGCCATCAAGTGCACCCAGCGAACTACAAGGGTTGCCAAACATATAAGGAACTGAAAGCAAGAATTTATGCAGCTCCAAGAGAAGAACGGCCATCCAGGCCACCAAGACAACCCTCTAGAACTGTAAATACAAGAGTGTCCTATGCTCAGATATTCAAAGGAGACACTGCACCCACACAAACTCAGGCCCTGCCACAAGAACCTCAACCGCGAGTATTCACATCTCAACCTCAAGACCCTTATCCCATCTCTGAACCTAGACCTATTAACCAGACATTCATTACTCCTCCTCCCAATGCCACTGACCTCACAAGCCTATTGACTTCTTTCCTCTCTGAATTCATATCACTCATCACTACTCTCATTTCCTTACTTACCAAAGTTTTATCCAACCTCATCCCACTGCCGAGAAATCCTTAAATGTCCCCAATCAAATCCCTCTTCGTTCTCCTTTGGAATGCGAATGGTAATTGAAATCACATCAACGAACTAACAATCTTATTACAGGACAAAAACATTGATATAGCATTAATAACTGAAACTCGACTGACCAACAAACGACCACTTAACATCCCAACTATCATACCTATCGAACCGACCATCCTGATGGAACAGCACATGCTGGCACTGCCATAATTATCCATCAATCCCTTTCCCATCATCTATTCCCTTTGCTAATCCATAATTTCCTACAATCCACTGCCGTGAAAATCCAAACTTCTCCTTACCCAGTAGCAGCAGTCGCAGCATACTGCTACCCCGCCTAAAATACCGATCTCAGAATCCCAATTAACTTCCTTCCTTAACTCCTTAGGACACCACTTCCTTCTAGGTGCACACTTAATTCCCATCACAGCAACATCCTTTCACCCGATTCTCACACATACTGGCCATCAGATCCTAACCGCGATCCCGATCTCCTAGATTTTTTCATCCACTAAGGTCTAGGGTCCCTTAATTATAGCATTTCAAGACTTGATGATCTTTCCTCAGACCATAGTTCCCTAATCCTAACGGTCTCCACATCACCAATTCCCAAACCACCTCCACCTTCATTTATCAGGAGGCCAGTTAATTGGAACCTCTTCCGTCAAATACTGGATGATAATATTGACCTCAGAGTTTCCTTAAAAACACCTGCAGACCTAGATGAAGCAGTATATTCCATGACTACCTTGATCCAACAAACAGTTTGGACTGCATCTTCACCTGATCCTTCTAAAAAATACCGCAAAATAAATCCTCTACCCCAAGACCTACTGGACCTTATAAATAGATTAATGTTTTCCTTAGTCGATGGACTTTGAAAACTAATTGGAGCTTGTTTTAGAGCTTCCATCTCTATTTTTACCTCGTTTAATTCAGCTTTTAATTGCATCAATTCGGCCTCCGTGGTAACCCCTAAATTTAATTTCACCGGTAACCTGATATAGACCTAGCTTTTTTATTCATTTTATGTTTTATGAGTTCTAATACCCCTTGTACCTGTCACCAGTGTAATAATGGTCGTCTTAACGTCCATATACGCGAGCTTAAGTAGACAACCATGTGAAAACCTCACGTATCCACTTTATCAACCTAACTTATGTTTTATTAATAAATAATCAAAATCAAAACATTTATTATTGATGTATATAATTTAGACGAACATACTATAGACAGATAGAGAGAGAGAGAGAGAGAGTGAGTGAGAGTGAGAGAAGAGAGAACTAACGTTTCCTCCATCGCACTTAGATCTCTTCACCTTTTCGAATCAATGTTCCCTTCAATCTCCTAAAATCATCTCTCTCTCTCTCTCTCTCTCTCTCTCTCTCTCTCTCTCTCTCTCTCTCTCTCTCTCTCTCTCTCTCTCTCTCTCTCTCTCTCTCTCTCTCTCCTCTCTCTCTCTCTCTCTCTCTCTCTCTCTCTCTCTCTCTCTCTCTCTCCTCTCTCTCTCTCTCTCTCTCTCTCTCTCTCTCTCTCTCTCTCTCTCTCTCTCTCTCTCTCTCCTCTCTCTCTCTCTCTCTCTCCTCTCTCTCTCTCTCTCTCTCTCCTCTCTCTCTCTCTCTCTCTCTCTCTCTCTCTCTCTCTCTCTCCTCTCTCTCTCTCTCTCTCTCTCTCTCTCTCTCTCTCTCTCTCTCTCTCTCTCTCTCTCTCCTCTCTCTCTCTCTCTCTCTCTCTCTCTCTCTCTCTCTCTCTCTCTCTCTCTCTCTCTCCTCTCTCTCTCTCTCTCTCTCTCTCTCTCTCTCTCTCTCTCTCTCCTCTCTCTCTCTCTCTCTCTCTCTCTCTCTCTCTCTCTCTCTCTCTCTCTCTCTCTCTTTACACTGCCTTAATGCGAATTCACTGCCACATCGTCGAAAAGTCTCTTTTTAGTTTTCGCTTCTGCACCAGGTCGTCTCTCAGTGACTGCCTGACGAATTTCACGATGATAGGCGGTGGTCGCTCTGGTTTTCTGGCTCTTTGGCGCTCCACAGTGTTAAGTTTGATACCCAGGCCGACCCCAATACTTGTAACCAGGGCTGCTGGGGTCTCAACTGCTCAAACCGGATCTCGAGCGATCTGCTAATTAAAAAAAGAAATAATCAATGAAATAAGAAATAATAAAAAAAAAAAAGAAATTATCTGAAATTATTTCTTCTAGATGCTTAGATTGTCCCTCTAAGCTGTTTTCAATTTTAGATAGCCTAGTATTTACTTCGAAACTCAGATCTCCATACTTGTCTCGAGCTACTTCGATATTTTTTATTTCCTGATTAAAATAATTATCAAGCTGCTTTACTGTTGCCAGAATTTCTGATAGTGTTGGGTTAGCGAATTTGATATGGGATTTTACCACCTGGTGGAATCTTTTTAAGCTGATCGCAACTAAAACAAATCCACCCTTTTTTTTTTTTTGAGGATTTTTGAGCCTCAAACTCTTTATCACTGATTTTACCGCACTTGCTGTGAAATAATAATTTGCTTTTAGCGCAACATAGAATATTTTTCTCTTCTGAACTGATGGTGCTGCTGCGTAGCGGGCAATGTGCCATACTGTTATATAGTAAATATATCGTACTTACAATAGCAAGCCGGGTTGTTATGATGCGTAAGAGTAATAGCAGGGCTTAATCCTCTAGAGCTCAGTTGTTTACCACTGTCCCGTGGCTCGTGATAGTATAAAAACTGCGATAATTTCAGTTTTCAATGAGTAGAGAGGAAATACGAAATGTCTATAATATTTAAATATATAAAACATTTTAAAAAAAAGGCAGAAATTAACGAAATGAAACACTTGATAACACTAGCAGATTCAGGATTTAATTTTGGGAGGCCTTCAGCCGGAAAGCCAACCCCCCCTCTCCCCTTAGATCCGCCTGTGCTTATAATACAAAGGTATGTTAACTGATGGCTGTCTCTGGCCAGACTGCTGCAGACTTTATTAAAATTTATCAATCTTATCTTTATAAATTAGGTATAAACATATTTTATATGTTGCAATATAAACATTTGACAAACGATAGTCATTAGATATTTGTTAAAAACATCGAATCATACTATTGAAAAAGAAATATTTGCATAAGAATACATGCCTTAATTATAAATTACACAGACAATATTTGATAAATTATATTTATTTCAGGTTATAAAAATGAATCGATAGGTTCTTTTTTAGGAGTTCCTTTTCGAAAATACAAAAAACATCCAACCAAAAAAGTAGCAACTGATATGATGAAATGTTCAAAAAACATGGAACAATCCAAGGAAAAAAATCTAACGAGAAAACTATATCAAGGTGAATAAAACTACTTCATTATGGAAGCATTTCATTAATACCATGCAATGATATATATATATATATATATATATATATATATATATATATATATATATATATATATATATATATATATATATATATATATATTATATGTTAAAAATAAATCCAATTATTATAAGAATAGAGAAACAGAAGTATGATTAATATTCAATTTCGAACAAATTTTCAATATAAACATTTTGCAAACTATAGCCATTAGTTATTTGTTAAAAAAATCGAATCGTACTATTGAAAAAGAAATATTTGCATAAGAATACATGCCTTAATTATAAATAACACAGACAATATTTGACAAAATACATAAACAACATCCACCTAAAAAAGTAGTAACTAATATGTTAAAAAGATTAAAAAACATGGTACATTCGAAGGAAAACAATTTAACAGGAAAACTACAACAATGTAATTAAAACAACTTCATTATGGAAGCATTAAATTAATACCATGAAATGATATATGTTTATATATATCATATGTTTAACATAAATCGAATTATTAAAATAATAGAAAAGCAGATATAAGAACATTATTAAATTTCGAACAAATTTTCAATAAAAACATTTGACAAACGATAGTCATTAGATATTTGTTAAAAACATCGAATCATACTATTGAAAAAGAAATATTTGCATAAGAATACATGCCTTAATTATAAATTACACAGCCAACATTTGATAAATTATATTTATTTCAGGTTATAAAAATGAATCGATAGGTTCTTTTTTAGGAGTTCCTTTTCGAAAATACAAAAAACATCCAACCAAAAAAGTAGCAACTAATATGATGAAATGTTCAAAAAACATGGAACAATCCAAGGAAAAAAATCTAACGAGAAAACTATATCAAGGTGAATAAAACTACTTCATTATGGAAGCATTTCATTAATACCATGCAATGATATATATATATATATATATATATATATATATATATATATATATATATATATTATATGTTAAAAATAAATCCAATTATTATAAGAATAGAGAAACAGAAGTATGATTAATATTCAATTTCGAACAAATTTTCAATATAAACATTTTGCAAACTATAGCCATTAGTTATTTGTTAAAAAAATCGAATCGTACTATTGAAAAAGAAATAATTGCATAAGAATACATGCCTTAATTATAAATAACACAGACAATATTTGACAAAATACATAAACAACATCCACCTAAAAAAGTAGTAACTAATATGTTAAAATATTAAAAAACATGGTACATTCGAAGGAAAACAATTTAACAGGAAAACTACAACAATGTAATTAAAACAACTTCATTATGGAAGCATTAAATTAATACCATGAAATGATATATGTTTATATATATCATATGTTTAACATAAATCGAATTATTAAAATAATAGAAAAGCAGATATAAGAACATTATTCAATTTCGAACAAATTTTCAATATAAACATTTTTCAAACTATAGCCATTAGTTATTTGTTAAAAAAATCGAATGGTACTATTGAAAAAGAAATATTTGCATAAGAATACATGCCTTAATTATAAATAACACAGACAATATTTGACAAATTATATTTATTTCAGGTTATAAAAATGAATCGAAAGGTTCTTTTTTAGGAGTGTCTTTTCAAAAATACAAACAACATCCAACCAAAAAAGTAGCAACTAATATGATGAAATGTTCAAAAAACATGGAACAGTCCAAGGAAAAAAATCTATCGAGAAAACTAGATCAAGGTGAATAAAAATACTTCATTATGGAAGCATTTCATTAATACCATGAAATGATATATGTTTATATATATAATATTTTTAACATAAATCGAATTATTAAAATAATAGAAAAGCAGAAATAAGAACATTATTAAATTTCGAACAAATTTTCAATAAAAACATTTTGCAAACGATAGTCATTAGTTATTTGTTAAAAACATCGAATCATACTATTGAAAAAGAAATATTTGCATCAGAATACATGCCTTAATTATAAATAACACAGTCAATATTTGACAAAATACATTTATTTCAGGTTATAAATATCGATTGAAAAGGTTCTTTTTTAGGAGTTCATTTTTCGAAAAAAAACATCCAACTAAAAAAGCAGCAACTAATACATTATGGAAGTATTTCATTAATACCATGCAATGATATATATATATATATATATATATATATATATATATATATATATATATATATATATATATATATATATATATATATATATATATATATTCTCTTCTCTCACTATCTCCTGTATGCTGCTGAGCGTGGAGCTGCCTCTGACTATCTTGTCCAACGGTCCCTGTCCTGTGCAAGCTTTCTGATCACCGGCATGGTGCTTCATCTAGCTGTACTAATTCTCTCTATCAAGTCTGCATACATAAGCCTTGGCCTGCCTTGAGGTCGCCTTCCTCCCGGTCTTGCTTCTAGAAGTCACCTGGCCTTACGGTCAGCTTCCGTTCTATTGCAATATCTACTCTTCCAACCCTGCCAATCATCGTTATCATATTAATTTTGTTCTATTTTGTTATTCTCAAGGGACTGTGTCCCAGAATAAAGTTATTTTTCTATTTCTATTTCTATTTCTATCGTTCCCATGTAGCAGTAGGTATCGGTTTGCTCAAGGGTCTCTCCATTGCAAGTGATTCTAAGATCCTCGTTCCTTCCTCCAACACACATGGCCCTCCTTTTGGAGTGATTGATCTGCATACTTCTGAGTTGCAGTTCTTCTTGCCACTCATTCACAGCGACCTGGAGCGATTCAGCAGTATCCGCAACCCCGAATTCCTCCCAAGATTTTCTCTTCTTTTCCTAAACTATTCTCTTAGACTGGTTCCTTTTCTCTATGTACATTGCCCAATCTCCTGGCGACTTGCTTCTACAGTACTGTTTCCAGGCCTCTTCCTTTGCAGTTATGACTCGTTTCACATCCTCGCTCCACCAACTAGTTTTCTTAGTATTAGGTCTTATTTTCTGTAAACCACATACTTCCCCGGCTGCCTTGTGTATACTGAATTTGATTTGCGCCCAAAAAGTGTTAGCATCTGCGTCCCCATTAACTTCTTGGAGTTGGATTTGAAGACGACTTGTATAAGCCAGCTCTTTTTCCTCTTAGCTGGTTGACAGCTATCCTATTATATGACTTGGCGATCTTTTTCCATGGTTTTGGTAGCTTGGAGTCAGCTACCAATAGCCTGTGATTAGTGTTGCCCACAATCGGTCTTGGTTTTGCACTTTGCAAGACCAAGACCAAGGCAGCCTAACTGTTGCAAGACCAAGATCAGGACTGGTAAATCGATGTTTTGAATACAAATTGAGGAAAAATAGTTATTAATACTTGACAATCTTAGTTACTATATGTAAATAATTGATATAACCAATATACCTTTGCATTTAACTCCTCTAATTTTTCATTCGGGCTTAGTTATGTTTCTCCTATCTAAAGAAATACATTAATATCTCTTCAGTAATAAGCAAGTAAAATATGTAAATGATCATATAAAAAAATCAAACTTATATTGGGCAGCAAGTTGTCGGATGGTCGAATGACCAAGCTAATAAGTAACTGCAAGACTGTTGTGAGACTCTTGCGCAAGACCAAGACCATGTCGAAGACTGAGTTTGCAAGACCAAGACTTGTCTCGGTCTCGCATTTGGGCAACACTACCTGTGATCCGTATTCAATTCTGCTCCTAGTATGACTTTAATGTCTGTGAAGTACTGTCTGAGTTCCCTATCGATGATAAAATAATTCGTAAGTATTCCAGATTGTCTTCGTTAGGATTATTTAGAGCTTTTAATTTAGCGGCTTTTCTTTTTCCGCACATGTTTAAGCAATCTTCATCAAACCACGGTTTGTTATTCTTATTTTCCTTTTTTCCTAGACACGAGTTACCGACCTCTCGTGATTCTCGTCAGGAAGCTCTTGTTGGATTTACATCCAAAATTTTATTGTATAGAGCATTTAAATTATCGTTGTATAAACAACACGGGGGGACCCCCGGTCTCAACTTGCACTACCCCCTCTCTAAGACGGCCTTATCTGCGGCCAAAGGACAGATAAGACAGATGCTAGCGAGCGAAGAAGGTAAAAAGGACTGCTGACGACCACCTCCTGACCAGACCTCGAGAACTACAGCCCTTCGGCTAATTTCTGGACCGGAACGGCGGAGAGAGAGAGAGAGAGAAGGCGCGAGACCGGCCCCCCTCATCAAACTGTACGTAAACTTTTACACATATATTCACAAGTATTCCCCTCTAGAACATTTATTTATTTTTGTATCTCTCAAGAAAAGGGCTCCCGGTCATATGGCATGTACCGGGCCCCCCAATATTGAACATATGGTGCCCCGGGTGAGGAGGAATACTTGTGAATAAAAATACTGTAAACATACGCCCATCTTTTCAAAATTTAATTTCTTTAATACTAACTTAAACTCTCGATTAATTTTTTTTTTTTTTTACGTTGTATCAACTAATAGCCTTAAATATTAACGGCATTTATTAACGCCAATATCGCCATTAATTATCGTAATATTAAACGGCTTAAACAGCCAGCAGGTGAATCCTAATACCGTTTGAAGCAACATTCAAGGCCTAATTCCATCGGGAACAACATTTATGCTTACTTCCGCCGCTACTTCTAACTTATCTTTCGTACGTATTTCAATTTCTTCAGCATCCAAATAATTCGGATCTCGCTGTATACTCTATGAATTATTGCATTGTTTCAGCTTTCAGCTTAGATGCATTTTGCGCGATTTATGATTGTCAGTTCATAAACGTGCGAATAACATAGTACACTATAATATACAAGCAGAATATTGAAACATATAACTGTTCTTAGTAATATTCTTGCATAATTAAGAAAATTGTTGCATTTTATTTTAGGAACAATTTTATTCAGAATTTACTTATATATACTTCAACTGTTTGAATATTTGTTCATGTATTTATTGATTGTTAAGTGTGCGCACGTTTTCATATTTTATTTCATATTGTTGATTTTATATATAGATTATTACCTCATTTTTCATGCATGTTTTTATATTTACTAAATATTGTTGAATTTTTTATATATTTATTAGCTTTTCACGCATGTTTAATTTCTTGTTATTAAGGTATTTATATTTCATTAGTGTATACGCATAATTGTTCTTTTTGTGATTGTTTTCATTTCATTGGTTTTTATTTTATGCATAGCTATTTATATAATTATTTACATTTCATCCTTCATATATATATATATACAAATATTTATTTAATTTTGATCTTATTAGTTTATATGCATAGATTTGTTTGTATTTCATTGGTTTATATGCATAAATATTTATTAAATTATTTATCTAGCATCAATTTAAATGCATGAGTATTTACTTGATTATTTGAATTTCATTATTTTATGTGCATGGATATTTATTTTAACGGATTATATTTAATTATCCGATGATTTATTGTATCTTAAATTTTTATCTAAATCTTGAGTTTTTTTTTGTTCTGAAATCTTTTTCGTAGAAATTTGAATCAGGCAAGTTTCGAAGTTTTAGTTTTGGATCTCTCACAATTTTACGACTTCGTTAAATAAACTTAGTGATTGTCTCCTCAAATTATATATTCATTCGGAACCATGGGTGGCGGTAACGAACAGTTGAGCGACTTATCTGGCCACGGTGACGCACTCGAGCGTAAGCTTCGCCATCTCAAGCGCGGTCTCAACAAATTATTTGTCCAAGCCGCGGATTTGAGCAATGGGGACTTCTTCGAGTACGAAGTCATTTACGAGGAATCAAAGTTAATGTGGGAGAAATTTGAAAATATATGGGAGGAACTAGATGCGCTCTACACGTCCCAGGGTGCTTCAGCCTATCCGCCCGACTGGGAAACAGGCTACGACGCCATTCAGGGGGAAGTACGGAAAATAGAGGCGGGATATCGGAGGTTAAGCTCGCATCGCGCCGCGGTTGATAATAACGCCAAGTCTGGCTCAACCCCCTCGCTTTATCCGCCTCAACTTCCGGTCATAAACGTACCCGTCTTCAACGGTGATTTGTCGAGTTGGACGCTCTTTCGCGACACCTACGTATCCCTGATTCACGACAACACCCACTTAACGCCGATAAGTAAAATGCATTACTTGAAAAATGCGCTTATCGGCGAACCGGCGTCGCTTCTCTCGGCGTTTTCATTCGATTCCGGCTCATACCAGCTGGCCTGGGACGCTCTCATGCGAGAGTATGATAACCCACGAGTTCTCGCGTCACGTTGCCTCCAGAGGGTTTTAAATCATAGGACCCCTACTTCTGGCAGCGATTATTCCAAGCATTCCGCTTACCTCGCGACTGTGGGCGAAAGCATAGCGAGCTTCCGCGCGTTGGCTCTGGAAAACGAAGGAGAAGTCATCATGTCCACCTTGGCTCTCCGCGCGTTGGACCCCAACACCAGACGACAGTTCGAACTCTCACACGGAAGTAACGAGTTCCCTACCGCGGATAAGGTCGTCGCTTTCGTGAGGCATCGGATGATGTCCTCTAAGATGGCATGTGAATTCGAGTCTGCACCTTCGGACGCGTTACGCGCCCAGCACTCGGATAGGAGGAAAGCTGGTCCTCCGTTTAACTCTCCTTTCAAGCGAAAAGTCTCGAATAGGAACTGTGAGAGTGCAATCTTGCGCCGATTTTCGCGTGACTGATCTCCACAGAGAAATTTCTCTTCTCCCATTAAGGACCCCTGCCCACACTGCAATGGAAGGCACCCACTGGCGCGGTGTTTTAGGTTTCTGGCGCTTGCGATCAAAGACCGCTGCAATTTCGTCGAGTCGACTAGGCTCTGTCCTAATTGTCTCAGGCCCGGCCATCGAATTTCGGACTGTCATTGTTCGTTTACCTGCATGTTTTGCAATGAGAAGCACCACAGTGTGCTACATCAAGAAAATAGTTCCCGTTTCGACGCAGAAGAACCTTCTGCAAAATCGAGCGGTTTTGTCGACCAAACGTACGGTGTAGAGGCTGCCTCGGGAGAGACATTTCAGAAGGGCGTCTCTCTCCTTGTTCAAGACGCGCCGGCCGCACCGAAGAATCTCGGTCTCGCGAGCAGTGACCATTCAAAAAGGAGAGGTAGCGGCAGAATTCTCATGCATACGCATCCGCGCTCCGCCGATCGAAGATACCTGGACACACCATCCAGAAGTCACTCCGTTGCATATTTCAGTCGCAACCGCTCATCATCCGTGGCACCTCGTCGCGATGAATGTTTCAAGGGCAAATTCATCCGGAACCCGCGCCTTGAACCCAAGCATGATGCTTTTATACCTCGTAACTCCGCAAGCATCCATACGGATCACGTATGTCGCCCTCGTACACGGCGTTTCAACCATAACAGGGGAAGGATGCGCGTGTCCGTTAGAGATAACGACGTTTCTGTATCTTGCCGCTAATTTCGGTCCGTGAGGATTATCCACGCGGACCGCCGTAAAGTTTCTCGCTCACGCGATGGCGGACGGGCCAGGACATAGTTCCGTAGTAAGTCCCGTAATAAGGTCTTGTTTCGTCCTTTCGATAATCGCTCCTGGTTTTTTTTGGTCACTCAAAAGCCGTTTTTAGCCGGAACCCACGACTTAAACACAAACGTAACGCTTTCACGCCGGAGCGTCAACAACTGCTCACAACATCCTTCGCGAACTCCCTTCCGATTGCACACATCGCCCTGGCGCAGGGAGTGGGAATCGTAAGGGAGTAACCACTCGCGTTAAGTAGGCTTAACGACATCATCATGTCTGCCACTTAGCTGGAGGCGACCTACGCACATTCGGCAACATCATATTCGGTATTAGCGCGATCGGCCGAATCTAGCGGGTTTTCGACCCCATTTTCGCGAATTTTTCAATTCCATTCGGTCTCATTCGTCGCTTACCAAAACTCTCCTGCCGGAGAATTGGTGCTTGCCAAAGGTCCATCCGTGCGTTTGGTTTACTTCGCGATCGTCGTTTTCGTTTCGTTTATACGTTTAATCATTTTGCCGTTTCCGATCTCACAATTCGCGGATTTTCGATCCCGTGTGGTCTGGTCCATCGGTCACCATAACTCTCCTCCCGGAGAATTGGTTCATGCCAAATTTTATTCACATCGTTTGGATTATTTTTTGGGACTACGTATCGGTGGAATTGCGAGGTACACATTTCCCCTCGCAATTGCGGCTGCACTTTTTCAAAATGTTCCTGGGCTTATCTTGGTGGGCGGCAGGGTTTTCGCGGCGGCAAGTTTGTGAGACGATTCATACCTTTGGTAGAATTGGCCATTGTTCAATATAATAACCATTGCCAATTTATTGATGTATATATTCATTATTTATTCTATAGTATTTATTTATTTATTTATTCATGTAAATATTATTTATTTTACTTTGTAAATTTGGATGCTGGAGGCAATTTCGCGCTCTTGTTTACTGCCTCTCCCCACTTCGCTCTTGAATTTGTTATCTTTGCTTATCATTGTTAAATCTGGCTGAGCCAAATTTAGGTGGGCGGTATGTTGGATTTACATCCAAAATTTTATTGTATAGAGCATTTAAATTATCGTTGTATAAACAACACGGGGGGACCCCCGGTCTCAACTTGCACTACCCCCTCTCTAAGACGGCCTTATCTGCGGCCAAAGGACAGATAAGACAGATGCTAGCGAGCGAAGAAGGTAAAAAGGACTGCTGACGACCACCTCCTGACCAGACCTCGAGAACTACAGCCCTTCGGCTAATTTCTGGACCGGAACGGCGGAGAGAGAGAGAGAGAAGGCGCGAGACCGGCCCCCCTCATCAAACTGTACGTAAACTTTTACACATATATTCACAAGTATTCCCCTCTAGAACATTTATTTATTTTTGTATCTCTCAAGAAAAGGGCTCCCGGTCATATGGCATGTCCCCGGGCCCCCCAATATTGAACAGCTCTAAAGCTTCAAACCTATTCTTAACATCTAGCTCAAATTGGGTTCTAATTGATGGATTTTTTAATTTTTCGAAATTAAAATTCTCAAAATCGAAACGGTTTTCTTTTCTCTTTTTTATATTAAGTTTTTGTCGAAGTTTCGCGATTACTAATTCATGATCCGACCCACATTCTGCTCCGCGATAAGACCGTACATTAATTATACTGCTTTGCCAGCTGTGTTGTATCAAGACATGATCGATTTGATTTCGTGTTTGCGAATCCGGTGATGTCCAAGTATATTTATGAATATCCTTATGTTTAAACGTCGTACTTTTAATTATCAGGTTTTTCGAGATGGCAAAGTTTATCAGACGGATCCCATTATCATTACTATATTCGTGCAAACTTTCTTTACCAATCGTCGGAATATAAACTTCTTCCCTTCCTACCTTTGGGTTCGCGTCATCTACAATTATTTTCGTGTAGTTTCGCGTTAGTTTATCATAAACCCATTCGAGTTTATCGTAAAATTCACTTTTGACTTCATCGTCACTGTCTTCGGTCGGACAATGCATGTTTATTAATCCGATTTTAAACCAACGTCCTTGAAATATAGCTACCGAAATTCTACCACTAAAGAATTGTACGTCCCTCAAAGCGGAAAGTAATCTACTCCTAATTAGAAACCCGGTACCTAAACAATGATTCCCGCTTCCTCCGTACCAAATAGTGTACTTTCCTTCCCTCATCGAGCCCTCCCCTGGCCAGCGAACCTCCTGCAGAGGCACGACATCCAAATTGTACCCATTTACCTCATTCGCGACCGATTTTAGCCCCCCTGCTGTGTCTAACTCCTTACGTTCCACGTACCAATATTTAAATCCCTATATTTCAACTTGCGCCATGAATCCCCTAAAGCAGTCCCCACCCGGAGACGCGAACGGGGGACTAGTTTACCTCCGGATAATGAGCGTTTTACCTTAGGGAGATCCATGACTATTTGTGGTGTTTGGTGAATTAAAGATATGTGAGTAGGGCGTTCAATCCTACGTTACACCCTCCAGCAAGTCTGGTGGGCCCCTACCTCCAGCAAGTCTGGAGGTCCCCTCTCATTGTCCGTGTTCATCAGCGTATCCATCGGACTTAGCCGGGAGGAACTTCCAAGGAATTTCCACCGACCATCCCCACATCCGCCACCCGTGGGACGCTCCCCATACGCGGTAATGAGCCCGCGCGAGGGATAAAATAATTAATGATGCTATTTCTGGTAACTCTTCCATTACCTCTTTCAAATGTGATTTTATGGATCGTCTTATGGTTATACCATGAGTTTCAATAACTCAATTAGCCTGATTCGATTGTTAATGATGTAATCTTCACCTCCCCATATACCCATCGTTCTGAAGGCTGCTTGATGATCCCGACCTGTTCTTGCATTTAAATCTCCGGATACTATGATCATTCTATTCCGGTTCCTTGCGTTGTCTACTGTTCTCTGCAGTTCTTCATAAAACTGGTCTTTATCTACAGTGGCAGAATCTTTGGTAGGGGCACATACCTGTATCATGGCCACTTTTCCGATGGAGAGCACAATGTTCATAGTGGTAATCCTAGATGATATGGGTTCCCAGGCTTCTACTCTATCAAATAATTCGTCCTTCAGGACAAACCCGACACCTTCTTTGGCTCTTTGTCCTATATTAACTCCTGAATATATCTTACTATACTCCTCAGGGAGTTTTACCAATCCATTCCCGTTCTTCTTAACTTCACTTAACCCGATGATATCCACCTTACATCTTTTTAGTTCTTCCATCAGTTTCCTCTCCTCACCCATATTATTATTATTATTATTAATTTGCTATACAGTTCTTAATGTACCTGGGCATCAGAAACAAGCTTCCGCCAGGCTTCCCTATCGGCAGCTATTCTTCTCCATCTTCTGATACTCATGCGGCTGAGGTCCTCCTCCACGTCGTTGATCCACCGCAGCCGGGGTCTTCCGCTAAGACGTGCTCCTCCTGCGCGGTTATAAAGAAGTTTTCTAGGCAACCTATTCTCCTCCATTCTCACTACATACGCCATCTGAGCCGGCTCCTTTTGACAGTGGCTACAATATCATCATTTTTAAACAGCTCATAGAGCTCGTCATTTTCCCGTATTCGCCACTGATTATTATTTTCTTCGGACCGTATATTTTCCTTAGGACTTTTCTCTGCCATATTACCTGCAACATCTCACTTTCCTATGTCAGAACCCACGTTTCACACCCGTAGGTAACGACTGGCCTTATAATAGTTTTATAAATTGTTAAACTTTTGAATTCCAGCTCAGTTTCTTGGATTTCAGTATTTCTGCCAGGTCAAAAAAACACTTGTTGCCAGCTGTGATTCAGGCCTTTATTTCGGCCTGCATTTTGTTCTGGTCAGTGACTATTACTCCGAGGTATTTGAATTCTGTTCCCATTGGAAAGAGGTGGTGATTAATTTGAACATATTCATGTATAGCTATATTATTGCTTGAGGACTTAATGTAAAGACTTTTCCTTTCGTTTATCCTCAGGCCAAGTTGCATTGTTGCCGCATCAAATTCTTCGATAGATCTCGCAGTTCAAGGGTTCGAATTTATTTTTCAGCTCAATTTGAAATTTAGCTTGTACTATAGGGTTTTTCAAATTACGGACTTCGTACCTCTGTTGTTCCACTTGGTTCCCTATTAGGTGGATTCGCTTCAGCCCCTGACACGATAACTGCTTATTTCTTGTATGGAGCATTGATGCCTCTTGTATAACAGCACATGGTAGCTTTGGCTGTTTGCTCCTTTAGGACTTCCTCAGGTATACCTATGTATGTCCTTGTGCAGGAACATCGTACAGCTTACTACTAGACCTTTAGCTGCTGCCAGACTAATGCATCTAACTCCATTGTCATTGCTAGTTTCGTGGAAACCTTGGCCTCCGATGAAGGGCTTAAATTGGGTTTCTCGACCTATCTTGGCATTGAGATCTCCCATGACTAATTTTACGTCATGTTTTGGAGTCTGGTCCACAACTTTTTCTAATTGAACACAGAAATCGTCATTCACCTCATCCTCTTTTTCTTCGGTTGGTGCATACACCTTAATAATTGTTATATTAAACCAACGACCTCTTACGCGCAGCACACTTATCCTTTCATTAACTGGGGTGAAGTTTATTACTGACTTCCTTGCGGCCGAATTAACTATAAATCCAGTGCCAGCTGTTCCATTTCTGTCGTTTCTCCCGGTGTAGAACATTGTGTAACCGTCAATAGTGGTTTCCCCACCATCTGGCCACCTTACCTCTTCAATAGCTGTTTACGGTATATTGAATACATATATATATATATATATATATATAGTTTTCTCGTTAGATTTTGTTCCTTGGATTGTTCCATGTTTTTTTAACATTTCAACATATTAGTTGCTACATTTTTAGTTGGATGATGTTTCTCTTTTTTCGAAAAATGAACTACTAAAAAAGAACCTTGTGATGTATATTTATTTATTTATACAACTTTGTTTAATCGACTTTTCTTGGAGTATTAAATTGAAACAAATTATTTAATTGGGAATATGGTCACTTATTAATTATTCAATAAACTACTAAAAGTTTATATCCTCTGTGTTTATTGACGTTTCGAACCCGGTATTTTTCTTTTAAGTTATCAGTGGGATCCTCTTGGAATCTGGAATATGAGAACTGTCCTAGTGCAGAGCTTTTTGTATGCGGATGACATTGTGCTCATCGCCGATTCCAAGACGAAACTACAGCAAGCACTGGTAGAATGGTAAGAAGAGCTGCTGAGGAAAGGTATGCAAATAAATGCTTCCAAAAGTAAAGTGATGATTATGACGAGAGAAGAAGAGGAAAACGTTTAATTGGTTTGCAACGGAGAGATTCTTGAGGTAGTAAAGGAGTACACATACTTAGGTACCATAATTACTAACGCTGGTAAGATAGATGCTGAGATTTCGTATAGAATATCTAAGGCGAATCAAGTATATCACCAGATCGCTAGCAGTATCCTCAGCTGCCGTGAAGTGGATAAAAATACCAAGATGCACGTCTATAAGTCTGTATACCTTCCTATTCTCACCTACGGCGGAGAAAGTTGGACTATGTTGGACAAACATTATAGTCGCATAACAGCAGCGGAAATGCGATTCCTACGTAGATCGGTAGGCAAAACTAGGAGGGATCGCATTAGAAATGAAACTATCAGAGAACAGCTGGAAGTGCCTGAACTCAAAACCACCTTGGAGAACAGGTAATTAAGGTGGTTTGGACATGTCTGCCGCATGAACGAGGACATGGACCCTATAAAGGTATTAGGGGCTCGACCCACTGGGAAGAGGCCACGAGGGCGTCCCAGAGTCTAAAATCAGGAGTTCATGGAGAGGATCGGAGGTAAAAGAGGCAAATCCGTCAACCAAATGAAGCAGTTAAGCAGAGACCGGGAAGAGAGGCTGCGGTTGATAGAGGCTCCTCAACGCTAGAAATGGCATTGTGAGGAAGACAGAGAAGAAGAAAAGGACAATTTATATTTTTCAGATATTTCTCCTACAGACCTCATATCCGCCGTGATGAAATCTCATTCCAAATCCATTGGTCCAGATGGTATTCCCGTCAAATTAATTAAATTGTGCCTACCTGAAATCCTTCCCGCTCTCCTTTTCATCTACAATTTCTCCCTATAGAACGCAATATTTCCTTCCTGATGGAAAAAAGCCATTGTCCTTCCTTTACCAATATATGAAATAATGAGATATGAAAATAATTATGTAGACCGGTGGAGTGACGGTGTGGCCCAACTCCTCCGGCAGCCGTCCGGCCACTGAGTGAGGAGGGGAGACTGCTTTTAGATAACAATATAATAGTTAACCTCTCCACCTAAATCTATTGTTGTTACCACTGTTCAGTAAACTTGATAAATAAGCGATTACTCACTCTGCTCTATTCATTTGATGAGCGAATTGTTAATTGTTCAAATGACACTGTTTCTAATCACTACAGTTCACTAATTCACTAATAATTTAATAACTTATGGGAAACGAAGTAACAGGTAGTTTTGTAATAGATTAGCGCATGCGCAGAACTGATAAAAGTTTTATCATTAATTTGTAGATAGTAAATTTTTTTGTTAAGAATAATTTGGAGCTTCTGTAAAGTACGCTAGATTAGAGTCCAAATCATTTGTTCAGTTGTTTTCAATTCAGTATAGTACGGGTTCTCCACGTCAGTCTCTTGTCCAGGTAAAGTCTCCAATAACACGATTCATCTGAAGTAGGAATAGGAATATTATCGAAGAAAACCTGTGGGCATGTACCATGAATTAAAAACAATAAATACTCTTTTAATCCCGTTCATTTTTACGTTCTACCTGTAGCTCAATTAACAACATCATCAAGATGGTCCGGTATGAAAATTTAGTTAGGTATATTTAGAAATGGTAAACAAATATACCTTCAATAATTGTCCATAGGTGCCCGTAAATCATGTCCCAGGCCCGGCACTTTTGCGAGCTTTATATCTCCGATCCCTGACCGGTACAAGTTGTAATTTTTGAGCTACAAATTGGTATGAATTAGGTACAAATTATTGGCATAGTTTCATTTCAGAATTCCATTGATGCCAGGCCTGGAAAATGGAGCTGTTTTAATTCCTAGAGCAGTCTTCGGGTTCACAAGGTGGTCGACAATGTTTTCTATCGTGATGTTTTCATCTAAATCCCGTATGATACTCCTGTTTTTTTCCTTGTGGCTGGGGTAGCAACCAAAACATTATTCTTCTTTTTTTTTAATTATTTTTATTTCCGTTTCCTTATTGGTTTCTACAATGACGGTCTCTTTTTTGGCCGTTGTTTTCTTTATTCCGAGTTTTAGGTTTCAATTTTATAATTGTCTTGAAATCGTTTTTTATTACTTCGGGTTCTTTAGTTTTTAAGAATTATGTTGTATGGTCCAGAGTTGTTTTTTCGTTTTGAAGTAGGTGAAGTAATTTGAGAAAAATAAGGTTGCGTATTAGGAAAGTTTTGATTACTCACGTGTTATGTTTTTCTATTTGTAATTCGCATGTTTGGAAAATATTCTCGTATCTCTTCTATTGTATTACATAATTTAGTTTTTAACTCTGTTATAGAACTTTAAAATTCGCTACCTCAAGTAACACGGTTCGGACATAATCTAGTCGAAATTCGGTGGTTTGAGCATTTGTCACATTGATCAGTTTGAAGATTACGGAAATCATAGAAATCGAACTGTTGTAGAATTTAAAGAGCCTTCTATGATCTTCTAAGATTCAAACGCACATCAGAGACGACACACTACACTATAACCTTCCACTCTGACTGCTGATGTACAACTGATATATATCCGGTATTCAGAAGAAATGAAAAGTTAAGTTATGGTTCACAGAAAAACTGCTAAGAAAAATGTAATCAAAATTATAAGATCAGCAAAAAAGTAATTCATCAAAGAAAGATTGCAAACCATTGAGGACAACTGGCAGGCTGGAAATTTTACGCAGACATTAGGAAAGAAAGAGTAGGGTATAAAGCGATAAATGCTCAAATGCAAGGAAAAGATGGCATTTTGAAGGCCATTTTTCTAAAGAATGTCAATTGAACATTTCCAGGACCTTCTTAATCAAGGGGACACCATGAAGAAACAAAGAAGACATGGACCACACCGAGGACCTTGACTCAGTGAGGTTGAAATACCTGATATACTGGATGTAGAAATTTTTTTTTAGTTTTTTTTTATTTTTATTGAATAATAATACAATCAGCCACTGTTGGAGGGCAATAAGTATTAAGGCCAGAAGTTCTGATTCATACAGTATATACAAGTAATACAGAAGTAACTATAAATATAAGAAGTAAATAAATAATACTTATAAAAAAAAATAAATCAATAGGAAAAAAAATAAATTAATAAATAAAATTAAAAAAAATAAATAAACAAACAAAATAAAATAACAACTTCTAAACACATTCATACCTATATACAATATATACATTCGCCCAGGAATCTCCGAGCCAGGCTTCTCTCCCCACATGTGGAAAGCAAAGCAGGACTCCAGAGATCCCAGTGCCACTTTTCCAGCCGCATCACTAGTATTAAAAGCCAGTGGAGGCTGAAGGAGGGCACTAGAGCCACAGATGCTCAGGACTTGAGTGGAGAAGCTGGCCATTGCCAGGACTCCAGAAGCATATTTACAATAGATCTCGCGGCCACTGCCGTTTTAACCTTCGAGGGGGATTGTAGGGATGGTGGGAGCTGGATAGGGATTGAGCTAGAGGATTTGGATGATGGATAAGGTTCTGGTGAAAGTTTGAGAATCTGGATGGGATGATGTCGAGGACAAATGGGATGTTAAGGTCATGGTGTAGGGTCTTATTTGTGACATAATATGGGGCATTGACTATTGTTCTAAGTACTTTGGACTGGAAGGATTGGATGCGTTTGATATTCGAATGTTTAGCAGTTCCCCACAGTTCAAGTCCGTAGGTCCAGATAGGTTTCAGTATTGTCTTGTAGATTAAAAGTTTATTTTCAATCGAAAGATGAGATGTCCTGCTTAGTAGTCTATATAGCTGGCCATATCGTTGGTTAAGTTCTTGTCTTTTAAGTCTTGTATGTGGGTTCCAAGTTAGTCTTTTGTCTAGAAGGAAGCCAAGGTAACGGACTGTATCTGAGTAGGGAAGTGGTATTGAATTGAAAAGGATTGTGGGACAGGATCTGCGTCGCAGGGTGAAAGTAATATGTTTGCATTTTGCTTCATTGATTTTGATGCGCCAGTTGTTGCACCATTGTTCAATCAAGGAGAGGTGAGATTGTAGGTTTAGAGATGCTATTTGAGGATCTGAGTGGGAAGATAGAATGGCAGTATCATCAGCAAATGTAGCTAGGAAGGTATCGGGATTTGAAGGGATATCGGCAGTGAAAAGGATGTAGAGAACTGGACCCAAAACACTGCCTTGTGGAACACCAGCCTCAACTGGATAGTAAGTGGAGAATTCGGTGCAGCAACGGACTTGGAAGGAACGATTTGAGAGATAGGATTTGAGGACTAGGTATAAGGATTGGGGTAAATGGGTTTTGAGCTTGAAAAGCAAGCCATCGTGCCACACCCGGTCGAAAGCTTGCGCTACGTCCAGAAAGGCACCAGTGCAATATTGCTTGTTTTCAAGTGCAGAGGATATATGGTCCACAACACGAAGGCCTTGTTGGACAGTGGAATGTCTTGAGCGGAATCCAAATTGATGAGAAGGGATGTTGTGGGATTCGAGTATGGGTAGGATGCGTTTGAGGAGGATTTTCTCAAAGATTTTTGAGAGGATAGGGAGTAAGCTTATCGGTCTGTAGGATGATGTGTTATTAACGGGTTTGCCTGGTTTTGGAAACAGCACGATTATGGAATGTTTCCACACCAAAGGAAAGTTGGTTGTGCGAAGGATGCAGTTGTATAGATAGGTAAGGAATATGATTGCTTTTTTGGGAAGTTGTCTGAGGATTTGTGAAGTGAGGAGATCATATCCAGGGGATTTTCGGGGTTTTAATTTGTTTATGAGGAATTTTACCTCAGAGGGGTTAACAGGTTTTGGAGGTAGAGAGAGAGGAATTGGTGAAGAGAGAAATTCTTTAACTTCAGCAGTGTGGGTGGGATGGAGTTCGGGATGAGGAGTGAATGTGTAGGATAGATGTTTAGCAAACTCTTCAGCTCTATTCGCATCTGACGAAGCCCAGGAACCATCATCACGGCGGAGGGGGTGGGAAATGGATTGGAATTTAAGGATTTTTTTAGTTACAGTCCAGAGGGAGTTATCACTAGATGATAATGAGGAAAGGTAGGAATTGTAGGATTGGGTTCTAAAGATATCCAGTTTCTTTTTTACCTGTTTGGAATAATAATTATACGATTTCCGGTCATCAGGATGCCTGGTTCTTTGCCAGAGGGCCCTAGAGCATCGTTTGCTATGGATAAGGTCCAATAGGTCTTGGGGTAGAGGATTTATACTGAGGTGTTTTTTGGGACGATCAGGTGAGGATGCAGTCCAAACTGCTTGCTGGATCAGGGTAGTGAAGGAGTCCACTGCATCGTCAAGGTCTTCAGGTGTTTTTAAGGAAACTCTGAGGTCTATATTATCATCCAATATTTGACGGAAAAGGTTCCAGTTAACTGGTCCCCTGATGAATGAAGGAGGGGATGATTTAGGAATGGGTGATGTGGAAACGGTTAGGACTATAGGACTGTGGTCTGAGGAAAGATCATCAAGCCTTGAAATGGAACAGTGTAATGATCCTAGACCTTTGTGTAGGAAAAAGTCTAGAAGGTCGGGATTGCGGTTGCGATCTGTTGGCCAGTATGTGGGAGTATTAGGTGAAAGGATATTGCTGCGATGGGAATTAAGTGCAGATAGCAATGTTCGCCCTCGGGAATTTGTGGATCTGGCTCCCCATTGCTGGTGTTTTGCATTTAAATCTGCACCTAGGATGAAATGGTGTCCTAAGGAATTCAGGAAGGAAATTATTTGGGATTCGGAAATGGGTATTTTAGGCGGAGAATATGCCGCAACTAATGTTATTGGGTAAAGGGAAGTTTGGGTTGGTAAGGGAAATAAATGATGGGAGAGAGATCGGTGGATAATTATAGCAGTGCCAGCATGTGCTGTTCCATCAGGATGATCGGTTCTATAAATATTGTAGCCAGGAACGTTGATTTGTCGTTTGTTGGTTAGTCGGGTTTCAGTTATTAGTGCTATGTCGATGTTTTTGTCATGTAATAAGATTGTCAGTTCGTTGATGTGATTTCGAATACCATTCGCATTCCATAGGAGAATGGAGAGGGATTTGGTTGAGGACATTTATGGATTTCTCGGCGGTGGAATGAGGTTGGATATAACATTGGTAAGTAATGAAATAAGAGGGGTGATGAGGGATCTAAATTCAGAGAGGAAAGAAGTTAATAGGCTTGTGAGGTCAGTGGAATTGGAAGGAGGAGGAATGTATGTCTGGGTATTGAACCTAGGTTCAGGGATGGGTGGATATGGGTCTTGAGGTTGATGTGTGAATTCTCGAGGTTGAGGTTCTTGTGGCAGGGCCTGAGATTGAGTGTTTATAGTGTCTCCTTTGAACATCTGAGCATAGGTCACTCTTCCGTTCACTGTTCTAGAGGGTTGTCTTGGTGGCCTGGATGTCCCTTCTTCTCTAGGAGTTGCGTACATTCTTGTTTTTAATTCTTTATATGTTTGACAACCCTTGTAGTTGGCAGGGTGCCCTTGGTGGCATAAGGCGCATACTGCAGGTGAAGTTCTAGACTTCCTACATTCTTCTGTTTTGTGTTGCTCACCACACCTCACACATCTAGGAATGTGATGACAATATCTTTTCGTATGGCCATAAGCCTGACAGTTATGGCATTGAACGATGTCGCGCTTGGTGTAAGGCTTTTCTACTACAACGCTGGTGTAATAAAGGCGTGTGACCTTGTAGATGTCTTCGACCTGGGGCGTTCGGTCAAGGTCAACGAAGAATAGTGGGAGCGGTATTTTACTTTTTATTCCAGGCTGTTCTCTATCCTCCTTGAATATGTTCACTATCTGGCGAACATGGAATCCCATACCCACGAGCTCTTCTTTTATAGCATCTGTTGGCGTAGATGGGTGCAGTCTTCTGATAACGACCCTGAGCGCCCTCTCTTGACGCAATTGATACGTGTGGTAATCAGCCTTGGTGTCAGATAAATATTTTATAATTTTTCTGTATGTTTCTGGAGTGTCGGGCATTAATTTAGTGTCATTGGTGCGGCTTTGGCATAAATATTTTCCTGAGCCCACTAGGTTATTCAATTGGTGACACATTAACTGAAAGTTTTTAATATTCCTAAGGAATATTGGTGGGGGTTTGGGTTCCCTGGGGGTGGGTGCTGCTTCCATTTCTTCGTTTTGTGTATTTGATAGCACTTGAAATGGGTTCTGAGTGAAAAACGGCGATTCTTCACCAGTCTGAGTTGTCTCATGATTGTTTTGTTGTTGTGAGGTACCAGGTTGGGGATCCACTTCTTCAACAGAGCTCCCTGGTGTGGCTGGTGGAGTATTTCTTTTCGAACGTCTTGTTCTTTTTTTAATAGGAGAACTCATTGTAGTATCGAGGCTTCTGGACCTAGTATTTTTACCCTTGCTCGACATTAGCATATGATAATATCGCATTTCATATTATAAATGATAGGAAAAATTGTTAAATGAGAAGCGATAACAATTTTTTTTTTTTTTTTTAAGCACGGAAATATATACGCGTGCTTAGAGAGGACGAATCGGCACAGAACCTCCTCGGACGGAGAGCCAGAGCCCACTGGTGGGATTAGCGATGTTATGGCCGGCCGTTATCAGTAACTAACCAGAGGTCTATTTACACTGTTCACTATTGAGCTGTAAATAAGTGATTACTCACCTTATTCTTTTGTTCAGTAACAAACTTAATTGTTAATATAACAGGTAACACTGTTGTTTCGCATTGAAGTTGAACACTGCCACTATTAATGAAGAATTTTGTAAGAGACGACCTGACGTATGTTTAACTTAGGCTAACGCATGCGCAGAACTAGGATGTAGAAATAGCTATCGAAAAAATCAAAACAAGAAAGTCCCAGGGATAGACAACCTACCATCAGAACGGTTTAAAGATGGAGGAGACGACTTAAGACCCAAGTTACTACAGCTAATCCAGAAAATATGGGTAGAGGAAATATTGTAAACATAATAATTATGCTTTAGCTGGTACAGAATTTATTGCTAGAGCTGTGAAATTAAAGGAGTTAGTGGACTAAATAAATGGTAATATAAAATTAATTGCTTTATTTTGGCTAATTTTGTATTTTATACACTGTTGAAATTTAGATGGGTTGGAATACTTTCCATTTTCCTTTCTTCTATTGGTCAGTCTTAATGTTCATGCTTCTTCTTTCTTCCTTTCTTGGAGCCATGCCGACCGCTGTAGTTTTTTACTCCATGTTTATGAAATCAGGAGAATTCCTAATTTTCTTACTCGCCAGCCAGTGAGTTTAAAGTGAGCATCAACGCTTCAGTAATGGCGCAATCTGCTTCGCATCTCAGATATATAGTCAGTTTTGCTCGAAATCCTAGCTGTGTTGTTAACTCTTCATTTAATTTAATTTAAATTAGATAAATACACTTTTTCTTGGGGAATTAGTGTTATTTTTTAATTAAATTGTGACTATACGTGAGCTAAACACCTTGACTATAATATGCACTAATGCCATAGTGAGTACAGTTGTTATTTATTGTGTACAATCGTGTGAAGTGAAACCGGTGTATAGAGGCCAGTTTCCTTATCTCACGGCCATAAGTACATAGCCAAAACTAGTCAGTTAGGCTTGGAGCCTTAACGAGAGAGGTCCTTTTGCGACGCTGAGATAAAATCAAAGTCACGCAGCGTGTTTCAAATTTTTTTTTCTTTTTTTTTAAATTTCCTTTTAATTAAATTTTTTTAACTTCCTTTACTTTATCTCGATGTATTATGCGATTCTACCATCAACTCATGTCTTCTAAGGGTGCAATAACGAGGTCTTGCTCCGCCGGATCAACACCACGTTCATCACCTGCGAAAAAAAAAGTCGCCAATTGAAAAGAAGGACGCCACCTGCGACTCCACCTAATGTAGCCGAAGAAACTCAACCTCAGCTCGGATCATCTAAGGACACAATAGATGAGTCTCCCTTTTCCACCCCGAATCCTTACGAAGTACTGCAAAATGAAAAAGAGGCGATGGAATCTGCACCCATTCCCAGTGAACCTTGACCCCCTACAATTTTCGTTAAAAATTAAAAAAATTTCCCGTTATTACGAAAACATTTAAATAAAATTACAACTCCTGGTAGCTACTTCTGTTTAAGCCGGACTAATGATATTAAAATATCCCCAGCCACAGCTGGTTTATACAGCCAAATTATTAATTATCTATCCGACCCAAAGGCAGATTTTCACAGCAACTAATTGAGGCAAGAGCCGTTACCTGAGGTTATTAATCCGAAAATTTCACCCCTCTACTCCAGCCGAGGCGATCCAAGAAGAACTGACGGCCCTATGTTTCAAAGTCCGACAGGTGACCAATGTAATGAAGGACGACAGAGATGTATGCGGTGCTAATAGAAAAATACCATTACCCATATTTTTCATAGATCTACAACCCTCTGTCGAGGCGATAGCTCCTTGGCGGCGTCTGATGAAGACAAAGCTGAGAAATTCGCCAAACACCTCTCCTGTGGATTTACTCCTCATCCTGAATCCCATTCCATCCATATAACAAAAGTAGGAAAATTCCTCTCCTCACCAATCCCACTTTCCCTACCACCAAAAGCAGTTCATCCTTCTGAGGACAAATATCATTTACAAAAATTATCCTCCCGTAAAACTCCTGGATACGACCTTCTAACCCCACAGATCCTTCATCAACTACCACCCAAAGCAATCATATTCCTCACATATACATATAACTGCATCCTAAGAACTACGCATTTTCCTCTCTTATGGAAACATTCCACCATCGTCCTTTTTCTGAAACCAGCCAAACCTTCCAATAACACATCATCCTATAGACCAATCAGCCTACTCCCAATCCTTTCAAAAATATTTGAAAAAATCCTATTAAAAATAATTCTACCCATAATAGAATCACAAAACCTTCCTACCCATCAATTCGGATTTCGTTTCCAGCATTCCACCGTTCAACAAGGACTCCGAATTATTGACCACATATCCTCAGCCTTAGAAAGCAAAGAGTATTGCTCGGGAGCATTCCTGGACATTGAGCAAGCTTTCAACCGCATACTACTCACGGATGCACAGCGAACAACGGACTACTCATCAAGCTCAAAACCCACCTACCCCAGTCCTTATATCTAATACTCCGATCCTACCTCTCTGACCGCTCCTTTCGGGTTCGTTGTGGTACAGAATTCTCCAACTGCTATTCAATTGAGGCGGGAGTTCTTCAAGGCAGCGTCTTGGGTCCCGTCCTCTACATTCTGTTTACCGCTGATATTCCTACTCATCCCGAAATCCTCCTGACAACATTCGCTGATGACACAGCTATCCTATATTCCAATCCAGATCCTAAAACAGCATCCTCAAACCTAAAAAGTCACCTTTCTCTTATTGAACATGAAGTAATGGTTAAGTGGTGCATCCAAGTAAATGAATCTAAATCCAAACACATCACTCTTATCCTTCGGCACAAGACCTGTCAACAAGTCTACTTCAAATCCATACCACTTCCTCCCTCAGACACAGTCCGGTATCTTGGCTTATTTCTAGATAAAAGACTAACGTGGAACCCACATACCAGACTTAAAAGACAACAAGTAAACAGACGATTCGGTCAGCTATATAGAGTATCAGCTATATATATGAATAGAAAATCTCAACTTTCGGTCGACAACAAACTACTAATCTACAAGACAATCCTGAAACCTATGTAGACCTACGGACTAGAGCTGTGGGGGTCAAAAAAAACCTTCTAATATTAAGCCTATTCAATCCTTTCAGTCTAAAGTCCTCCGAACAATAGTCGATGCTCCCTTCTATGTATCCAACAAAACCCTCCATAATGACCTTCATATCCCATTTGTTATTGTCCTAATCCCAGACAAATTTTCCAAATTGCAACAGAAACTCATTCATCCAAATCCTGTAGCACAATTCCTATCTAGCTCCAGCCATCCCTGTAATCCTCCCCGGAGGTTAAAATGGCAGTGGCCCTGCGACCTTTTGTGAATATGTATATATTGTAGTACTGGCAATGGCCAAATTCTCCACTCATTTCTTGAGCGTCTGTTGCTCTAGTGTCCTCCATCAGTCTCCACTGGCTTGCAATACCAGTGACGCGGATGGGAGAGAAGAACTGGGATCCCCTGGGGTCCTGCCTTTGCTTCCATATTTGGGGGACAAAGCATGACTCAGAATCCTCTGGGCGAATGTAAATATTTTATATAGGTGTGAATGTGCTTCATATAATTCAATTTCATTATTTTTTATTTTTTTATTTTTTTTTTTTTACCTATGTATGTTAAACTCTTTTTCTTTTATCTCTATTTTAGTTATCATTTGTATGTATATATTATTTGAATGTTTAATGTAGCCCTAATATTAATGCCCTCCAATCCGGCAGAATTTATTAATCTTCAAATAAAAAAAAAATAAAAAAAAAGAACCGAATGTCGTCTTTGGTGGTACCTGACTGAGTGATGAAATTGGTGCTGCTGCACTAAGTTTTGTAGCTGTCGTCACTAGCGGATCCAGAATTTATTTTTGGGGGGCTTAAGCCCGAAAGTTTTTTTTTTCATAAAAATAACGATAATTACTTTGGAAAAAAAGAAAGAAACTAACTACCTATATGAAATGGCGTTTAAGTGATTCCTAAAGCCCTCTTAATTGTAATTACACGAACAATAATACTTTTAGAGATACTTTTTAAATATTTTTTTCGATGAAACATGGTTATATTTTACCATTTGGGGGGGAGGCTTCAGCCCGAAAGCTCCCCCTCCCCCCGTAGATCCGCCCGTGACGGTCGTTGCCGAGTTGAGTACTGGGCCAAGAGCGCCGAATGCTGCTTTGCCAAGTGTTGTGGCGATAGTTGATGTAACAAGTTTGGTGCAAACTGTTGCTGGGCCACGTGCTGTGCAATACGATGTGATGGTTGTTGCTTCCGAAAGTGCTGTCAAGATTGCTGCACTGAGTGCTGGTTTTAGAGCAGAAACTGGTGTCCCTTCTGCAACTGATGATTTTTCCTTTGCTCCTGTACCTGTTGCTGCTTCTGTTGCGGCAAAATGCTTAATGGATGTTTCGGAAAGGACATGCAATGCTGTTTGGTTGACGAATGGTATTCTCGACTTTATGTCGATCGCTGTGCTTTATGTACCGCTCCATACGAAGTTCTCGAGTACTGTACGAAAGATTTAGAATTCAATTTGTCACTTCTCTTTTCGACGAAACTGGTTTTGTGAGAAATGGTGTTTGACGTGAAGAATTGGGGATGGCCATTATATCCACACAACATTGTCCTAGTGACAGGAGAACGTTAACTGAATTTCCATCTTGTTTCGACAACTTCGTATAAGATGGTTTACTTGTTGCACCTGGTTCTATTATTTCATGAGTTTCGTCGTCCAGCAATATCTTGTAAGGATTGTTTTTGTATCTATTTTTCGCTCTTTGATACTTTGCTGGAATCCAATGAAGAGCGAAAATGGAGCAGAAGTTGAGAGGCATGTTGTAATCCCTTTGGCTACTAAACCAAACACTGTTGGCTGAAGGAATAACCCGTCAGCACCGGGGATGAATGGGGTATAAAGATCTATGTCGATTAACAAATCTATGGTGGCAGGTATGTGAAACGTTTCATCTGAAAGCTGGTATCAAAATAATAGTTGTATGAAATGTGGTTCCAACGGAGTGCTGGAGAGATGGTATCCACAACGATTGTTGCAGTATTGAATACATCACTGCTAAAGCATGATTTGAGGTTGCAATCAATTTATAGAGAACCCTTTTGGCTTCACGACTGGATTACCACCAAGACTAGTAATGCTAATATTCAAAGAATTGTTTCTGAATCCAAGCTTATCTACCATGGCTTGAGAGATGAAGGGGTGGTGGATTCCAGAATCGATTACTGTACTAATATTAGCATTACTGGTCTTTCATTTTCTATTTCTATTTACAAATATCATTCATTTCTTTAATTAATCTTGATTGGTTATTTTAATTTCATCAAAAGAGAAGACATATTTTTTTGTATTAAAACATTTTAAAGTAGCACATCAAAGCATTATGTTGCGCTTTTTGTTTTTGTAATCTAGAGTAGCTGAATATAGGTGGGCAGTTTGTTTAGGGAACACAGAAAAGTTCCAATTTAATTTTTTTTTTTTTTTTTTTTTAACTTTTATTGTGATATTTACAACTGTATTAGTATAAATACATCAAGTAAATTTGTACAGAGAAATATTATTACATGAAACACGCTTGTTGAGAAACTACCCACTGGTAGCACTCTACCAATTTAATTTAATTTAAATTAAGTTAAATGAAGATTTTTTGATTCTGAAAGTGTCAAAAAACTAGAACAAGGTGATTAAAAATACTTCATTATGGAAGATATTTCATTAATATCTTGCAATGATATATATATATATATATATAAGTTATGATTATTAGTATAAGAAAGATTGAATCAATATTAACAATGAGATTTTTATGTCTTTTTATTGTTTTATTGCAGGTTAACCTTATCAAAAACAAAAACAAACAATATCAATAATCGATCACATGTCAATATATCTTAACACTAAAACATATTTTATATTATGCTAACTTATATATATATATATATATATATATATATATATATATATATATATATATATATATATATATATATATATATATATATATATATATATAAGTTAAGGTACGGAGCGGGACAGTATTAGCGTTATTACCAAATGCATTGATTTAAACAATCTCAGAATGTATTTATAGAGGATTAGAAGGAGAAATAAACCAGTCTTGATTTCGACTTCATGCGTTTTATTACTTGAACCTTTTACTTTTTTTTTAAGTGTTTTAAGTCCGCTACGTTTAACTGGTGCTGAAACCCGGGACGGTGAGAGTGCAGAGGTACGTTTTTATTCAATCAGAGGAAAACCGTTACGAGGATGCCTGAATTTCACTTGAGGCAGCCGGCTCCCATGAACGTTTCAGAGATCCCTCCATTACCGCAGGGAATATTTGCCGCGGCGCATGCAAATGCGATAGAATGGATGAAGATCAGGGTAGCCACTTCACAGGACCATAGGAAGGCTATACTTCACTGGAGAAACAGGTGAGCTAAATCACTTTTTAAAAGGGGGAGATCGACTTGTGACAAGAATCAATGCGAAGATCGAGGAGAACCTTGTCAACGCTGGAGATGCGGATGCCCTTAGGGCAGCGCTTGTGTGCAGGGTCAAAAGAAGTATCCTGAACCACATTCAGGCGGATGAAGAGACGCCGTGGGAAACGGTCAAAGAAAGACTGAAGTAAGCTTACGGAGGTGGCAGGTGGACGACAGAAGAAGACATCTTCCAGATGTTTCGCGAAACGAAGTCTTCACGCCAGTCAAAGGGACAATATGCTGCAACACTCGTAGCTCATTACAACCGTATCACGGAGAAGATGCGGGAAACAGCAAGTGCTCCGGAGGTTGAGGCCAAGATGGCCTTCTTGTCTACGATACTGAAGGTGCAACTGGCGAAGGAAACCGGGAAGAAGGAAGGCTTATCTCAGGAACGCTCATTTATTGAGTGTGCTCAAGAAATGGTGGACTCCAGCGCCCGAGAGGAGGAAAGCCGGCTAGAGGTGGAGGAACCAGGATAAAATTGGATAGTCTATAAGAGGCCTAGGAGTACACCGACGACCTGGAAAAGGAGAGAGTCCGCATACGGCGGGAGAGAGGAGCACATGGGAGTGGAACGAAGACCAGGGCAAAATAGAGCGAGGGCTAGCCAACGGAAGGAAGATAGGAGATGTCACGGCTGTGGGAAGAGCGGACACTTGGTGGCACAGTGTCCCCGCACGAAATGCTTTGAGTGCGGGACAGAGGGACACATTGCGAGGCAGTGTCCTTATATATATTCAACAAGAGACTCACAACGAGCAGAGCCGATGGAGGTGAATGCTCATGGTTTGAGGAGAAGAAAGATGCAGTCCAAGTGATAGATGCAGTGAGTCATCAACAGAGGCTTCAGAAGAATCAACAACCACCGATACTCAGGAAGAACCAGATGACCCAGTAAGCCGGGAAAACGAGAGGAGCAGAGAAGGGCGGAGAGGCAGCGGAAGAAGTGGACGGCGGCCAGCAGTGGAGAGGATCTGAGGAGAGTGTCAGGCGAGAGGTGACCGCACGCTAGTAAATTATAGCATTCGAGAGAAAAGCTGCTGGTTACCAATAATAGAGGCGAGAGGAGTGCGGTGTCTGGTAGACACCGGGAGCTCCAATACCATTATGACGCGTGGAGTGTTGGAGAAGCTGTACGGGGGAGAGAGGACACTCCAAATCAAGGTATGTAGTTGTAAGTTAATCACCCTGGGTGGCCCGTGTGGAGTGGAAGGGGAAGTGGAGATAGGATTGAGGGGATGGGCGGCCAAGGGAGGTAAACTTACGGTGCACGTGGTGGGAGAAATGCCCCGGGAATACCAGGCAATTATAGGTTGTGACATGCTAGAGAAGGTGGGCATGCGAATCTCGAATAGGAGAAAGGAGTGGAGAATAAGAATAGGGAATGTGAATTATACGAGCAGGGCAGCAATAAAGTATGAGGACGATAGGGCGCGCATAGGAGCTATAAGTCGAGCCGAGGATTGGAGAGTGACAGTGAGAAGGGATTTTGAAGACGTTTTCTTTAAGGAGGGAGATAAATTGGGGGTGACAGGTAAAACGGTGCACGAGATCCCTTTAAAGCACGAGAAGGTGAGCTACGTGAAAGAGAGGAGATATCCGCAGGCGCTTCGTCAACACATTTGGTAAGAGTTACAGAGCTTAAAGAACCAGGGCATAATTGTGGATAGCACGTCGCCTTACAACAGTCCGCTATGGGCAGTAAAGAAGAAAAGCACTCCTGGAGAGAATAAGGAGAAATACCGAGTTGTAATCGATTACCGCAAATTGAATGAAAATACGGTAGATGAGAAATATCCAATCCCGAAGTTTGAGGACATTTTAGATAGACTAAGCGGGGCAACGGTGTTTAGTACTCTAGACTTAAAGGCGGGATACCATCAAATTAGAATGCTCCCAAAATACCAGCCGAAGACGGCATTTACATTCGGGCACTACGAATTTACTAGGATGCCGTTTGGTCTCAAGAATGCCCCTATAACATTCCAGCGGTTGATGGACGAGTTTCTCAGAGGAATCGATGAAGGAGTCTGTCAAATTTACATGGATGATTTGTTGGTGTTTAGCAAAACCGAGGCAGAGCATGTGGAGCACCTACGGAGTGTGTTCGAGAGAGTGAGGCAATTTGGGTTGAAATTTTCCAACGAGAAGTCGGTGCTAGGGCAAGACCGCATCAATTTTTTAGATCACACTATCTCGAGCGAGGGAGTCAAACCAGACGCGCAGAAGGTAGAGGCAATTCGGAAAATGGCGATACCTCGGGATGTCAAAGGGATCCGCAGGCTGTTGGGTACCCTCAACTATTATAGAAGATTTGTGCCCGAAATGGCGGAATACCTCGTGCCCCTTAACAACTTATTAAAGAAAGGCAGAAAGGTAATAGTGACCCCTATAATGGAGGATAACATTCGGAAATGCATGGCGCGACTGCAAGAGGAACCAGTGTTGGCATTTCCGGATTTTTCAAAAGTGTTCACCATTACGACAGATGCTAGCGAATACGCGTTGGGGGCTGTGTTGTCCCAAGAAGGGAATGGGGGGGAGCGCCTCGTAGCGTATGCCAGAAGACGGCTTACGGACGCGGAAACCAGATATAGCGCGCTGGAAAGAGAACTGTTGGGGATTGTGTGGGCGATCGACTATTTTAGACCCTACGTGTTTGGGAGGAAGTTCCGTGTGCACACAGATCATAGACCCCTACAATGGGCAGGCAAGCTGAAGGAGTCCTTGGCTAGAGTCACGTTGGAAGGAATTCCTGAATCAATACAATCTGGACATCGTATACAAACCTTGGAAAGAGAAAGTGGTGGCAGATTGGTTGTCAAGGGCTATCACCATAAATGCTATAGAAGAGGACACGGGCGAATCATCCAGGGATGTGAGACAGTTCCTGAGTGAGTGGACGCCAGAGGGAGAGGGAGGTCAGATTGGAGATGAGTCCCCAGGAGATGAAAGTCCAGAGGAAGAGAGATCAGCGGATATGGAAGAGCTGGAAGACATTATCAACGACAAAAATCGCCAAATAATCTGGAAGAACAGTACTACCGGCCTAATGAAGGTGCAGTACGGTAAGTACGGAAACAGCAGAATAACAACGATTTGGTCGCAGCCAGGAGCGAGAGAGGATCAGATTTGTAGAGCGCTGAGAGACGCGTCCAAGGCAGGGAAAACGCACCACTTGTACGTAGGGAACGAGACGATCTGGAAACAAATAAAGAAAATATGGCGGTCTGAGCAAATAGGGCTGGATAGAACGTTCATACGGTGTAAGTTGATGGTGGAAACGGTGCGGGACGAGGAGCGACAGAAAGAAGTGACTCTTGCTTACCATCAGGACAAAACGAACCACCGCGGAGCGCAAGAGACATTCCAGGCGTTACGTCGTAGGTATTTTTGGTGGGGTATGAAGAAAACAATCGAAGAACTCATAGGGGCGTGTGAGATTTGCCTAAGTACGAAATACGATAGACACCCCCCCCCAGAACAATGCAGGAGGAGACACCCACAGTGGATGCACCGCTCAGCGACTTGCAGGTGGATACGTTCACATGGAAAGGGTACAAGTGGGTCACGCTCATAGACCTGTTTAGCAAAGCCGCAATGGCACACCTGGTGCAGGACCGATCAGCAGAGACAGTCTTCGGAGCCCTTCAGACGTGGTTCAAATTTTACGGAGTCCCGATCGCATAACGTCCGATGGGGTAGGGAATTCAACAATGCCAAGATTAGAGAGGAAATGAAGAGCTTAGGGGTGAAGTGGCATTTCAACACTCCAGGGCACCCTAAGGGTAGGGGGAGTATAGAGAGACTGCACAGTACTCTCAGTGACCACCTCAGAGTATACCAGGTGGAAAAAGGGCTGGAACCGGACATGGCAATGCGGAAGGCGGTGGCAGCATATAACCATTCCATCCATACGGTAACGGGGTTCTCTCCATTCGAAATCCTCTTCGGACTACGCGGGCGGCAACGGGACAGTGGAAGCACAGCTGCAGACGAGGAAATGACGAGAAGAATCAGTAGCAACAAAATGGAATTGGGCAATCTATGGGAGAAGGTTAAAGGAAAGATAGAGGGAGAAAAGCGCAAAAGAGTGGCGCGGGAAAATTTGAAAGTGAAGGAGATAACAGGAGGATTGAAGATCGGGTCCATCGTGTATCGCAGGATAGGTTCTAATAGGGGGAAGGAATTGCGGAGATATGAGGGGCCATTCAGGGTGATAGTTATTAGGGAGCATAATGTTGTGACAATTGAGAGTGTCAAAGAACCAAGAAAAAGAAGAACGGTTCACATAGAACAATTAAAACTCCCAATTTCAGAGCCAGAGCAACCGTAGAGTTGTAGTGCCCTCATCTCCGGAAAGAAGATTTTTTTTTTGTGTATTTAAGGAGATTATCTTTTATTTATTTTGTTTTCTGTTGTGTGTATATGGCGTTCATACACGACGTAGGATATGTATGTGCAGTGAACGTGCAGTGAAATATGTAGTTCGTTTGCAAGGAGGAAAGTGTATTTTATTTCTGTTATTTATTATTGTATATGAAATTTTTTTTTCTCGTTTGTTTGTTTTTTTCATTGGATTAGATTGTAAATACTGAACACTCCATACCTTTGCTACAGTAGGTGCAAAAATCTTGTCGTTTTGTAGACATATATGTGTTTTACTTTTTTTTTTTTTTCTCTCTTTTCATTTATTGTTAGTAAGTTTACGAAGGATATCCGTAAACTGGTGAGGGGGAGTTAAGGTACAGAGCGGGATAGTATTAGCGTTAATACCAAATGCATTGATGTAAACAATCTCAGAATGTATTTATAGAGGATTAGAAGGAGAAATAAACCAGTCTTGATTTCGACTTCATGCGTTTTATTACTTGAACCTTTTACTTTTTTTTTAAGTGTTTTAAGTCCGCTACGTTTAACTTATATATATATATATATATATATATATATATATATATATATATATATATATATATATACATATTGTGTTTCAAATAAGTCCAATTAATAAAAGAATTGTCAAGCAGAAATATGAACAATAATGAATTAAAACAAATATTCAATATCTAAATTTGACAAAAGATAGATTAATTAGTTGTATGTTTCTATAAGAATAGATGCCTTAATTATAACTAAAAAAAAACAGAAATTGACAAAATACATTTATTTCAGGTCATCAAAAACGATCGCAAAAGTCTTTTTTAGAAGTTTTATTTCGAAAAAACACACAACATACAACAAGAAAAGTTGCCACAGAGAAGTTGAAAGCTTCAAAAAACCTAATATATTTCAAAGAAAAAATTCCATTGGATAAACAAACTAAAGGTAATTTTTTTTTTGGTCCTCCCCTTTCTCACCATTTAAGGCTATACGGGATTTTCCCGGGCCAGGGGTGTGGGCGGGGATTTAAAAGTCTCCCCTGGAACCGGGGCGTGAACTCGTGACTATTTTAAATCCATTTGTCTCATAGATCAGGTTGCCGGGCAAAGGCGGTGCTGTGTACATACGTTAGCCCGTTCGGCCCAAAAACGTTTTTTTTGTTTTTTTTGTCCCCCTATCTGGCCATTTCTGGCATACGGGGTTAGGTGTCACTGGCTCTGTTTTCTTCTGGAATTTCTTACCTTTAAAAATCCGGCACGCACCCTCTCTATCCACCTTTAAAATTCTCCAATTCCAATTTCTATTATCGCAGCAGTCAGAAAACGGCTAACTTCATATTATGTAGTAATGTAAAAAAAAGTATTTTTTATTTTTTTTTTTTGTACATATTACTTGTGATCTCATGTATGGATACATTGTGTCTCGTAGGTAGAGGGAAATTTTTATAGCAGTGAATGCAGACCTTAAGAGCTACAAAAAAATTACATATAAGCAATGGGCCAATTTTTAGCAGAAAAGTAGGAAATTCAAGTTTTGATTTTTTTTAAGTGAGTCATGTTTTTTATTGAATCGGAAGCAATAACTAAAGGAGTATTTAAGTTAAGTAATTAGTAATTGCTTATTTTTGAAAAGGGACGGTAAAATTAAGAATACAATTTTTTTTTTTTTATGTTTATATTTTTATAACTTGCAAAACTAGGTAAAGTATTTTATTGATACCTTGTGGAGTGTATGAGAAGTATATCAGTAGATAGAATATGTATTTTATAGTATATATTTCCGTTCAATAGTTTAATTGGAAACCTCTGGTCAGTTTGGAAAACTTTCTATGATTCCTATGATTTTTAGATTTATCAAAATTCTTTGGTACCGTCTGGTGTTTGAAAATCTTTTCTGAAAACGTTCTTCAAGTTTTTATGGTTAAACTGCGTAACTAGAAAAACTATATTGTTTTGTGATGATTTTTTTCTCTGTGCTTTTTTTCCTCTTTTATTTTGTTTTTTATGTATTTATTGAGTATTACAAAAATCTGTCTCTTGGACATTAGTTATAGTGAGGTAGGATAACATTCACACTATATGTACAAAAATATAAAATAAATAGAAACAAAATAATAATTAAAAGTATATACAATAAATAATAAAACGAAATAACCTAAAAAAATAAGAAAATTAAAACTAAGCAAAAAACACATGCATACCTATATAAACTATTTACAATCAGGCGAGGGAACTCCAGGAGAACCCTGTGCTACTCTCTCAACCGCATCACTGGTATTAAAGCCAGCGGGAATTGATCGAGAGCACTTTAGCCACATACGCTCATGTCTTGAGTGGAGAATCTGGCCATTGCCAGAACTCCGATATATAAAATCTAAAAAAGGTCTAGAGGCCACTGCCGTTTCAACCTTCTTAGAGGATTATATGAATGAGTGATACTTGATAGAGATTGTGCAAGAGGATTTAGATGGTAATTAAGTTTCTGATGAAATTTGGAGAATTTTTATGGGATAAGGTCTAGGACAAATGGCGTGATGAGGTCATGATGTAGGGTTTTGTTGATTACAAAACCCTATTTTAACCCTTATGTTGATCGACTATTGTTCGAAGGACTTTTGACTGGAAGGATTGGATGCGCTTGATGTTAGAAAATTTTGATGTTCCCCACAGTTCGAGTCCCTAAGTCCAAATAGGTTTCAGTATTGTCTTGCAGATCAGTAGCTTGATCTCGATGGAAAATTTAGATTTTATGTTTAGTAGTCGGTATAGTTGGCCGTAATATCGGTTTAGTTCCTGTCTTTTAATTCTAGTATGAGGGTTCCAGTTTAGTCGTCGGTCTAAGAGAAAGCCAAGGTACCGGACTGTATCTGAGAAAAGAAGCTTGATGATGTTAAAATAAACTGGTGGGCAGGATTTACGACAAAGGGTGAACGTTATGTTTTTACATTTGGATTCGTTTATCTTAATTCGCTATTTGTTACACCAGTGTTCAATCAGGGAGAGGTGTATTTGTAGGTTTAACGAAGCTGTTTTAGGATCTGAGTTGGTTGAAAGGATAGCGGTATGATCAGCTAATGTTGTCAGGATGGTATTAGGATGGGCAGGAATATCTGCGGTGAAAAGAATGTAAAGGACGGGACCCAAGACGCTGCCCTGTGGAACTCCAACATCAATTATATGACAGTTGGAGAATTCAGTACCACAACTAACTTGAAAGGAGCGGTCAGAGAGGTTGGAACGGAGTATTAGATATAACGACTGTGGTAGATGGAATTTAAGCTTGAAGAGCAGTATACGTACCATACCCGGTCAAAAGCTGTGTGTCAAAAGCAGATACCACAGGGCAAACACCATCTCCAGCACGAGAAGCCACCTACGGAGAGCTCTCCAGCTAAAAAAGATGTGGGTTGGCATATAGACGGTAAGCTGTTTTTTTTTGTTTGTTTTTTTTTGCACAATCATTAACCTACCAATCCCTTGAGATACAGTCTACTGCTTAAAAACTAGAATGTTACCATACAACTAGAATGTTACCATAAAATTTATAATGTTGCCTTATTGAAACTCATGCGAGTTATTTTGCCATGGTGAAAGTTGCCTAAACAGTGCTGTTCTCCGCACTTCACGCAACGCGGCAAATGATGACAATATGTCTTCATGTGGTCGTTGGTCTGACAATTATGGCACTGTCTTGGGGTATGGTTTCTCAACTTTCGCCATTGTGTAGTATATTCTTGTGATATCGTATATTTTTTCGATACCTGGTGATGGCTTCAAGTCTACGAAAAACAATGGTAGTGGGATTTTATTTGGTAATCCTGGCTGCTCCTTGTCCTTCTTTAAAACGTTGGTTACCTGGCGTACATTGAAACCAAGCGTCGTTAGTTCTTCTTTAATCACTTCAGTTGGGATTGAGTGTAAATTTCTTATCACTGCTCGTAACGCTCTCTTCTGCCTCAGCTGGTAAGTGTGAAAATTCAAATTTGTTTCTGATAAGTACTTCACTATTTTTCGGTAGGCTTCAGCAGAATCAGATGTTATTTTGGTGTCATTGGTCCTGTTGAGGCATGAATAACTGCCAGAGCAGATTTTATTTAGTTGGGTGCAGAAGAACTGGAAATTTTTGATATTTTTCACAAATATCGGAGGAGGTCTTGGTTCTCTGGATATCACTGCAGACTCCATTACTTCTCGGTCATTTTGAAGCACTTGGTAGGGGTTTGGAGTAAAGGAAGGGGATTCTTCGATCATTTCTTGCAAAGACGTACCTGGTTGGGGCTGAGGTTCTGGTTCTGAAGTGTTCACTTTGGTCACTGGAGGTATTTCTCGTAGGCAGCGACGAGTTCTTTGTTTGGCTGATGAACCACGAGGTGTACTAACGCTGTCTGACAGAATCCTCTTGGGGACCTTGCTGGCCATCACTTGCTGATCATACAGCATATCAGAAGAGAAAAAGAAAAAAGGAAAAAAATTTAAAATAACAAAAAAGATGTCAACAGTAAATATCAACTGCTCTGATTAACACTTGAACTGTATTAAGTGAATAATCAGAGAGATTCCGTTAAAAAATAGACAAAAACTCCTCCTCTTTTATTTAAAAACAATTGTTGTGAAGCATTTATTCAGCTGAGCAATTCATTACAATTACAGCTGCTGTGATATTCCTGAAACTAGTAATGAAATGAAATGAAAAAATGTTTTATTATTCTGGGACTGTTGTCCCTTAAGAACAAAATATAACTACAGATTGTATGTCTGTGTGGTTACAATTAAATTGTATATTTACAATGAAATTTATCTTAAGATAAAAATACTGAAAAGAGAAAGAAAAGAACAAGTAAATTGTCCATATTTATATGAGAAACTAAAATAATCTTAATAAATTGAGGTAGTCTCTGGTGGTGCTCAGCTGGGATGGGAATTCCAGAGGGAGGCGGCTTGCATTGCAAAGGATTTGTCAAACGCAGCAGTTCGGTGAGGAGGAGGATAGAGGTCGGAAGTATGAGATCTGGTAGGACGGGATTGGATGGAGTAGTTGAATTGTAAGCTGTGAAAAATATTAGAGGGTCGGTGGGTTCTAATGATTTGGTACAGAAAGGTGGCTAGGAAGTACTGACGGCGATAGGATGGGTAGAGCCACCTCAACTCAGTGTAATACTGGGTAATATGCGTATCCTTTGAAATTCCGAAAACAAATCGTAGTGCGCAATTCATTAGGCGTTTAAGTTTGGCCTCGGAATATCCCAAGAGTCCACCGTACACCATACAGCCATAGTCGAAGTGGGGGAAAACAAGGGAGGAAACTAGGAGTTGACTGGACTTATATGGAAGGAGATATCGTAGACGATTGAACTGTTGTAGGGTGGAGATGCGACGGGAAATTTGGGAGATATGAGGTTTCCAGGATAGGGATTGATCAAAAGTAACACCTAGGTTTTTAACGGTGGTGTGGAATAAGATAGGTGAGTTGTTCAGGAGGAGATTGGGAGATACCGGGGAGGATTTGAGGAGTGAAGGGGATCCGATCAAGATGGCTTTTGTCTTCTCGGCGTTCAGAGTGAGCCTATTGAGGTTTGCCCAAGCACTTATTCTGTCAATGTCTTCCTGAAGTTTTAGAGTGGCATCTGAGATATCTGTCGGATTAAAGGAGAGGTAAATTTGAATGTCGTCGGCATACAAGTGGTGATGACAGTGCAGGATAGAGGATGGGAGGTCATTTATATAGATGGAGAAAAGGGTGGAGGATAAGGAAGAGCCTTGTGGGACGCCTCTGGTCAGAGGTAGAGATTCAGATGGTGGGTTATTAGGAATTACAACGTACTGGGAGCGACCGGTAAGGAAGGATTGGAACCAATTAAGGGAACTAGAAGAAAAAGAGATATTTTTAAGTTTGGTTAGGAGGATGTTGTGGTCTACTGAATCAAAAGCTTTGGAGAAGTCTAGGAGAGTAAGGATGGTTAGTTTCTGCTGATCTATGGCTGTTTGAAGGTCTTGGGAAATTTTGATTAGGGCAGACTGAGTAGAATAACCAGGCCTGAAACCGGACTGGTAGGGATTTAGGAGATTATTGTCCTCTAAAAAATGGGATAGCTGGGATTGGACTAACCGCTCTAATGGTTTTGAGAGGTTTGAAAGGAGAGGAATCGGTCGGAAATCATTAGGAGCTGATGGGTTTGAAGTCTTCTTGTGTCAGAGTAAATACTTAGTGTGTAATAGTCTCTATAGCTTAACGAATTCTTTAGTTTTAATCTTCTTTTGATTTTAACAATCCTATCGAACATAAGGAGAAATACGGATCAGCAGTTATTTGTTGCTAAAAATACCTCGTAACTCCTTTCTTTTATTAAGACTATGAAACTTCAGTCTCTGAAATCCAGGATTGCCCATCCCCCCCCAAGGTCAATGGCGCAGGAATCTATCCCCTCCCTTCTCAAGATATTTTATTGCTCACCTTTTCTTAAAACAGAGCAAACCAAGTTAGAATGAAAAAAAAACGGAGAGCATATACAATTACACTTACTGCAGTTTGTTCCATGTTTGCTCCTTGTCCAATAAAATGAAACTTTTCATTCTGAAATTCATAACCTCGCCGAAATTTTCTCCTCTCAAAAATTCAAAACCCTGCTAAAATATGCCCCCTCAAACATTTTGATGCCGCAAGGGCACCCCTGATAATCTATTTACAAAGGAAAATTTGAATGAACCTAAATGGTTTTAACCATGCAATATGTAGTGAAAACTATTGGAACAAAATCTGTATCAAATCGTACATATTTTCAAACACTTATTTGTTTTGTTTCTTTTATAATTCACTGTAATGGAGTTTTACCAGATTTAAATTGAAACATCGTTATAAAATTCATAGCTGAATGCAATCCCAATTCCATTCAATTAGCTTAAATTGCATTCAAATAGTTTAAATAAGTTTCATAAGTGATAATACTGAGTTCATTCTTAACTGTTTCGCCATTAACTATATTTATTTTGTTTCTTTCTTTTGAGATATCAGTTAATTCTCCTCTATTTTAGTATTCTCCTCCTTTTCTCGTTATTTTCTTTTTCCTACCTCTATTTTGTATATATTGAAACATTTAATCATTACATCTTATTTTCATAATTTACATAACTTTTACTTTTTAATTCTCTTCTATCTGGTCGGTTAGTTTTAATAGGTTTTGCAGTATCTTAATTTTTCCTATTTACAACTATTATTTTCTGTATGTAACTTCGTATTCCTTTTCTCTGTTTTACATTTTATTCTATGTCAATCTCACTTTCTCTTAGCATACTAAGACATCATATTTTAGCAAATACATCTCCCCATTTATGCTATTTTAACACTTACGTTTTTTACTTCTTAATATTCCGTTACATTTCTTTGTTAATTCATTTTTCATTTCATTACGTTTATTTCATTTATTACGTTTATTTCATTAGTTTCTAACATTGTTGCCGTTACTATTTATTTCATAAGATCCAAACTTTGTTATCGTTATTTTATATTTCCTTAATTTATATTTATTTATTTTTACTTTGTGTTTTGATGCAATACCCCAACCAACTTCTCTTCTATTATTTTCTATATTCAACCATCACTCAACTATTAATAATTAATTCTAACCTTAAAAGTGAAATCCTTTCATTGACCTTTCCTTTTCAATCACATTCTTCATTTTACAGTTGTTATTTGTATTTTTACAGGAAGCCGGGAAAGATTTCGTAACCGGAATAAAAATGAAGGTCGAAAGAAGAAACTGAAAACAATGACTGCTACTAGACCTGAAAACGAAGAAGAACCTGAACGGTTTTTCTTTCGTAAGTTTTAATTTGTGTTAAAGTAAATGCACTATCGTAAGATCTCGCCTTATTTTTTATAATATTATATTATATTTCGGTTGATTTCTTAGAAAAATAATTATAATATAATCTTAAAAAATTGTAAATCAAATAAATATAACCTGCATAGATCATTATTTATCTTTATTTAATTATCAATACAGGACTTTCGTGTTCGCTAAAAATAAAGCAAAACTTTTAGTATTACAGATTCATATACAATATGTAGTTGGCCTAGGTTAACATCCGTGATTTATAGTTTTATTATGGTTTCCATTTTAATTGGTATATTAAACAATATTTAGTTAATCTTTTTTTTTTAGCGAAAATTCTTTATTGAGATATATTACAATCTGTCACATTTAAGAACAATAGTAATAGTGATAGAAAAGTAGCTCATTCACACTAGGTACAATAAATTAAAATAAATAAGCAGCAAAATAATAGAGCTAAAAGTAAATGTGTATAAACTAAAAGAAACTAAACAAATCAAAATAACTACTTAAATACATGTTTTTGTACAATATCTACAAAATTCATTCACTCAAGATCACCGAGCTGAACCTTTCTTCCTACTGGTTTAAGAAAAGGCAGGACTATAGGAGATCCCTGCGCCTCCCACTCAGCCTCATTACTGGTATTAAGCACCAGTGGAGGCTGAGCAGAGGCACTATAACCAGACATACATGGTTCGAGTAAAGAATCTGGCCTTCGCCAGAACTCCAATATATGCTAACAACAGGTCTCTAGGCCACTGCATCTTCAAACTTCGAGGAGGATTGAAAGGAAGTTAGAAATAGATAGGGATTGTGCAAGTGGATTGGATGATATGTAAGGTTTTGATGGAATTTGGAATTTTTTTCAGGGATAAGGTCTAGGACAAATGGGATATTAAGATCATGGGTTGCATAGAACGGAGCATCAACTATTGTTCGAAGGACTTTGGAATGAAAGGATTGAATGCGTTTCATATTACAAAATTTTGCTGTCCCCCACAGTTTCAGCCCGTAGGTCCAAATATGTTTTAGTATTGTGTTATATATCAGTAATTTGTTGTCAATTGGAAGTTCAGAATTTCAATTCAGTAGTCTACGAGTATATAGCTATCGCCTATCGTCTATGGAGTAACTAGCCATATCGTCGGTTGAGTTCTTATCTTTTAAGTCTAGTATATGGGTTCCATGTTAGTCTTCGGGCTAAGATAAAGCCAAGATACCGGACTGCTTCTAAGTAAGGTAGCTGGATGGAATATTTTGTTTTTTTTAACCTTTTTTATTGAGAAATATTACAATCTGTCTCAGTGAAGGACACTTATATAGTAAAGTTCAGAGAGTATATTCATACCGTGTACACAGAAACATAAATAAATAAATTATTAACAAAAGAATAAGAAGATAAGAATATATGCATATATATATATATATATATATATATATATATATATATATATATATATATATATATATATATATATATATATAAGATAAAGACCGGAGACTGGCGATATCAGCCTTAATACCATCTTTTAATGTAAATAAACATAGCAATTGTATATAAGGCAGATTATTGAACGAATAAAGCAGTGTTAATTCAGAAGCCGTGAGTATTGTTTCTCGTTCCTCTTTCCTTCTTTTTTTTTGTTTACAAAGCCCGGAGACGCTTAACTGGTGCCGAAACCCGGGAGAACGTCAGGAGAACACGGAAGTAAAATTTTTTTTTTCCTTTCTTTATTTTAATTTTTTTTTCTCTTCTCCTAGTCATAAGGAAAAGACGAGATGCCGACAGAGGGCATAATTCGACCAGGAGTGTTGAACGCACCTGAAATGCCGCAACCTCAGGAAATGCCGATAGCGCAGATTCCTCAGATCGCCCCTCAGGTTCCGCAGATTCCGCAGATACCTCAGATACCTCAAGTACCGCAGATACAAGAGATCCCTCCCTTACCTAGGGACACATTGGCAGAGGCGCACGCCAATGCATTGGAGTGGATGAAGATAAGGGCAGCGACCACGCAGGATCTACGGAGAGCAATCGCAGACCTGGAGCGATTCGGGGGCGAGATAGGTGAACTTAATCACTTCCTGAAAGGTGGAGACCGCCTCATATCAAGAATCGAAGCAAAGGTGGCGGAGGACCTCGTGAACCTGGGAGACGCAGAAGCACTGAAGGCAGCTCTCGTGTGCCGAGTGAGGAGGAACATCCTCAACCAAATCCAAGCGGACGAGGAGACACCATGGCCAGTGATTAAGGAGCGTTTGAAGAAGGCTTTCGGAGGGGGCCGATGGACGCCGGAAGAAGATATCTTCCAAATGTTTAGGGAGTGTCGGTCCCAACGCCAATCAAGAGGACAGTATGCGGGGGTACTAGTGGCGAAGTACAACCGCATAACTGAGAAAATGCGTGAAACCATGAGTGTGGGAGAGGTCGAAGCTAGGATGGAATTCCTTTCGACAATACTCAAGGTTCAGTTGGCTAAGGAGACTGGGAGAAGGGACGGACTGCCTAGAGAGCGATCGTTCCTCGAGTGTGCCCAAGAAATGATAGATCTGAGTGCAAGAGAGGAAGAGACGCGGATGGAAGTAGAAGAACCAGGGTGGACCCGGGTGAGTGACAGACGACCCCGGACAGCCCAGATCGGGTGGAGGAAGAGGGAAATGAAACACCCGAACGGAGAAAAAGCCACGACGGGCGAGAGAAGATCCGGACAGTCCAGGCCTAGGAATGGACCCCGGAGGGAAGACAGAAAATGTCACGGGTGCGGGAAACCGGGACATTTGGTAGCACAATGTCCGCGCACTAGATGTTTCGAGTGCGGGACGGAAGGGCATATTGCCAGACAGTGCCCGTACATGTTTCGCAGGAGAGAGAGACCTCTAGACGAGCCAATGGAGGTGAACGCTCAAAAGTTGAAAAAACGAGCTAGGATGCAGCAGAGAGACGGATCTTCGGAAGAGGCAACCGAGGAGTCGGGGACGTCGGGAACGGAGACTGACGAGCCAGCCAGCAGTGGAGGCGAAGGAGGCAGGAGCAGCCAACGGAGCGAGCAACGACGAGCGACGGCGGTAAGGAGGAAGCGAGGTGGCATCTGAGAAGGGTGTCAGCAGAGAGGCGACCGCACAGCAACCTGCAACAATATTAGAGGTAAGCCATGCTGGTTGCCGATTATTGAGGTAGACGGGGGAGTGAAGTGTCTCGTGGACACAGGGAGCTCGAGTACTATCTTGACTCGGGGGGCGTTGGGGAGAGTGTGCGGGAGCGAGAGGGTACTCCGGATACAAAACTGTGGCTGCTTGAAGCTTGAAGTATCAGGCTGGGAAAGAGGAAATTTGGATGTATAGGGGTCGCGAGAGAAAGAAGGGTGCGGATAGGAGCGGTGAACAGGGTGGAGGACTGGAGAAAGGCGTTACAAGCGGAGTTCGTAGATATTTTCTTCAGGGAGGGCGAGGTATTGGGGGTAACAGGGAAGACGGTACACGAAGTTCCACTGAAGCAAGATCGGGTGACCTACGTAAAGGAAAGGAGATACCCGCAGGCGCTGAGGCAGCATATTCGGGAGGAATTGGAAAGCCTAAAGGAGCAAGGGATCATAGTCGATAGCACCTCGCCATTTAATAGTCCCCTGTGGGCAGTGAAAAAGAAGGCAGCGCCGGGGGATAATAAGGAAAAATACAGAGTGGTAGTGGACTATCGTAGGTTGAACGACAACACGGTAGACGAAAAGTACCCGATCCCTAGATTCGAGGATATACTTGATAGGTTGAGTGGGGCCGTGGTGTTTAGCACGTTGGACCTCAAGGCGGGATACCACCAAATACGGATGCACCCGAAGGACCAACATAAGACGGCGTTTACATTCGAAAGGGGGCATTACGAATTCACCAGAATGCCGTTTGGTCTGAAGAATGCGCCCATAACGTTTCAACGCCTGATGGACGAATTTCTGAGGGGGATCGACGACTCCGTATGTCAAGTATACATGGACGACCTGCTGATTTTTAGCAGAACGGAAGCCGAACACGTGGGGCATTTGAGGTCGGTATTCGAAAGGCTGCGACAATTCGGGCTGAAACTGTCCAGTGAGAAGTCCCTGTTGGGACAAACGCGGATCAATTTTTTAGGCCACACTATTTCTAGCGAGGGGGTCAGACCGGATGCGGCAAAGGTGGAGGCTATCACACGAATGGCGGTGCCACGGGACGTTAAAGGGATTCGTAGGCTTCTCGGGACGCTGAATTATTATAGAAGATTCGTACCTGAGATGGCAGAATACTTGGTACCTATCAATAACTTGCTGAAGAAAGGCGCGAGGATCGTGGTGACACCGGAAATGGAAAATAATATTCGGAAATGCATGGATAGGTTGCAGGCAGAACCCGTATTGGCGTTCCCGGATTTTGAGAAGCAGTTCAACGTCACCACCGATGCGAGCGAATACGCGTTGGGGGCCGTTTTATCCCAGGGCAGAAGTGAGGGTGAACGTCCGATAGCATACGCGAGCCGACGACTTACGAGCGCGGAATCACGGTACAGCGCGTTAGAGAGGGAGCTACTCGCGATAGTGTGGGCCATCGACCATTTCAGGCCATATATATTTGGGAGGAAGTTTCGAGTCCACACCGATCACAAACCCCTTCAGTGGGTAGGAAAACTTAAGGAAACCTCTGCGAGGGTCACGAGATGGAAAGAATTCCTTAGTCAGTACAACATGGAGGTGGTGTATAAGCCGGGAAAGGAAAACGTGGTGGCAGACTGGCTCTCTAGGGCCATCATGATCAACGCGGTAGAAGAGGACGGGGGAGGTCCATCGCGGGACGTGCGCCAATTCTTGAGGGAATGGACTCCTGAGGGTGAAGGGGCAGATGATACCGTCAGTATAGAGGACAGGGAGGGGTCCCCGGAAGAAGATAGCTCAGCGGAGGAAAGACCAGTGGCGATGGAGGAAATAGACGAAATCATCAACGACAAGCATAGACAGGTAATCTGGAAAACCAGGACAACAGGGATCATGAAAATAGATTACCGAAGATACGGGAAAAGTAGGATTCGCGTCATTTGGTCGCAACCCGGGGTGAGCGAGGAGCAAATCCGTACGGCACTAAAGGACGCCACGGAACCGGGAAAGACACACCATCTCTATGTTGGGAACAACACGGTATGGGAGAAAATAAAGCGGATGTGGAGATCCGAGCGAATAGGCATGGATAGAACGATCATCCGGTGCAAGTATGCAGTGGAAACCGTACAGGATGAGGAGCAGCAACAAGCAATTACATTGGCATACCACCAGGGGAAGACCAACCACCGAGGCGTCAACGAGACGTTGCAGGCATTACGGCGAAAGTATTTCTGGTGGGGAATGAAAAAATCTATCCAAGGAATCATCGGGAAATGCGAGGTATGTATGCGCACGAAGTATGATCGACACCCCCCCAGAGGAGTTCAGGAAGAGACACCTACAGGGAATATGCCGCTACAAGACCTCCAGATCGATACATTCACCTGGAAAGGGTTCAAGTGGGTCACGATCATCGACACCTTTAGTAAAGTAGCTATGGCACATCAGGTCATGGACAAGTCTGCCAATGCAGTTGCGGAAGCCCTACAAATCTGGATACAGTTTTACGGAGTTCCCGAGAGGATCACATCAGACGGTGGCAGAGAATTCGACAATACCGCGATTAGGGAGGAGGTGAAAAGGTTAGAGGTTGTGTGGCATTATAACACACCGGGACACCCTAAGAGTAGAGGAGGAATCGAACGTTTGCACAGCACGTTGAGTGACCACATCCGTGTATATCAGGGAGAGAAAGGGTTGGAGCCGGATGTCGCGATGAAGAAAGCCGTAACAGCTTACAACCATTCGATCCACTCCGTAACGGGGTTTTCACCTGTGGAAATACTATTCGGGATGCGCAGGCCAAGGAGAGATTGGGGGGAAACAACGACCGATGAACATCTCGTAGAGCAAATCCAGAGTACTAGGGTAGAGGTAGGAAAGACGTGGGGAAAGGTAGCGGGGAGAATTCAGCGGGAAAAGGAGAAGCGGGTAGCGCGGCAGAATATGCAGGTACGTGACCGAATGGGAGAATTAAAAATCGGAACAATAGTGTATCGTAGAATTGGAACCAACAGAGGGAAACAATTGTTACGGTACGAGGGCCCATTCAGAGTGATTGCTATTAGGGAGCATAATCTGGTAACCATTGAAAGCATTAACGAACCTAAGAAGAGGAGAACTGTTCATATTGAACAATTGAAGCTCCCAATGTTAGAACCGGTACAGAAACCAACTGATTCGTAGTACCCTTATCGCGTATTATAAAAAAATATGTTTTTTTTATTATTATTACTGTTGATGATGTCATTTTTTTCATTATTTTTGTTGTTCTTGTAAATAAAGATATGGCAGCATAATAGAGGTGATTGTAATTTTTATAGGATTAAGAGTTCTGTTCCATTGTTAATAAGACGTTGTGTGTTTACTTTCTGTGGTTTATTTCTTTTTATTTATTTCTCGTTCCAGCGGAGTGGAAGTGAGGTTTGGTGTACTTTAAGTTTATACTGGTACGAATAATTGTAAAGGGTTAAGGCTGATACCGGTGGCTCCGATCTAGGAATTTATAAGTTTCCGAAAATCCTATTCGTAAACTGGTGGGGGGGAGATAAAGACCGGAGACTGGCGATATCAGCCTTAATACCATCTTTTAATGTAAATAAACATAGCAATTGTATATAAGGCAGATTATTGAACGAATAAAGCAGTGTTAATTCAGAAGCCGTGAGTATTGTTTCTCGTTCCTCTTTCCTTCTTTTTTTTTGTTTACAAAGCCCGGAGACGCTTAACTTATATATATATATATATATATATATATATAAAGTTAAGCGTAGCGGTCTTAAAACACTTAAAAAAAAGGTTCAAGGAATAAAACGCACGAAGTCGAAATCAATACTGGTTTATTGTTCCTCTATATATACATTCTGAGATTTTTTACATCGATGCTTTTGGTATTAACGCTAGTACTGTCCCGTTCCGGACTTTAACTCCCCCCCCCCTCCCACCAGTTTACGGATACTCTTCGTAAACTTAGTAAAAAAATAAAAGGGCATAAAATAAAAATTGAAACGCATATATGTAAAAACGATAAGGTCTTCTTGCCCACACTGTAACAAAGGTACGGAGTGTTCAGTACTTACAACTTATAATCAGCCAGGGAAACTCTGAACCAAGATTGGTTCCCCCCACATGTAGAGGGAAAAGCGAGGCTCAGGAGATTCCTGCGCTTCTCCCTCAGCCACTTCACTGGTATTTTAAACCAGCGGAGGATGATTAAGAGCTCTAAAGCCGCAGAAACTCATGACTTGCGTGGAGAATCTGGATACTACTAGAACTCTAAAATATCCATAATTACAAAAGGTCTCGGAGCCACTGCTGCTTTAACCTGTGAGGAGGATTGTAATGATGAGTGGTGCTTGATAGGGATTTTACAACGGGATTATGATGATGAGTAAGGTTATGGTGAAATTTGGAAATTTGAAATTTCGAAATTTGTCTGGAATAAGATCAAGAATAAACGGAATGTTAAGGTCATTATGCAGAGTTTTATTGGTTACTTAGAAAGGAGCATCCGACTATTGCACGGAGAACTTTAGACTGAAAGGATTGAATGGGCTTGATAATAGAAAATTTAGCTGTTCCCCAAAGTTCTAGTCCGTAAGTCCAGATGGGTTTCAGTATATTCTTGCAGATCAGTAATTTGTTTACACTCGAAAGTTTAGATTTTCTATTCAGTAGTCTATATAGCTGGTCATATCGTCTGTTAAGTTCGTGTCCTTTAAGTCTAGTATGTGGATTCTACGTTAGTCGTCTGTCTAAGAGAAAGCCAAAGTACCGGTCTGTGTCTGAGAAAGGAAGCTGAATGTAGTTAAAATAAACTGGTGGACAGGTATCAAGCCGAAGGGTGAAGGTAATGTGTTTACATTTAGATTCATTTACCTTGATGTGTCATTTTTTATTCCTGAGTTCAATCAGGAAGAGGTTCCTTTGTAAGTTTGCGGACGCTATTTCACGGTTCTGAGTTGGAAGATATGATAGCAATGTCAATAGCGAAAGTTGCCAGGAGGGTATCGGGAAGGACAGGAATATCAGCGGTAAGGAGAATGTAAAGGATGGGACCCAAGACTCTGCCTTGATGAACACCAGCCTCAATTGAGTAACAGTCAGAGAATTCGGTACCACAGCGAACTAGAAAGGAGCGGTCGAAGTACTTGGTATAAGGACTGTGGTAGGTAGAAATTGAGCCTGAAGAGCAATCTGGCCATACCCGGTCAAAAGCTTGTGCTATGTCCAGAAATGCACCCGATCAATACTGCTTGCTTTCTAGGATTATTATACAGTGTCAACAACTCGGAGTCCTTGTTGGACAGTGCAATATTGGAAACTAAATCTGAATTAATGGGTAAGAAGGTTATAGGATTCTATTATGGGTAGGATTAGTTTCAGTGGGATCTTTTCAAAAAAATTTGAGACGATTGGGAGTAGGTTAATTGGTCTATAGGATGCTGTATTGCTGGAAGGTTTGCCTGGTTTCAAGAAAAAGACGATGGTGGAACGTTTTCATAAGAGAGTGAAGTGGGTAGTTCGTCGGATGTAATTGTATACATATGTGAGATTTGAAGGGTTAAAAGGTCATATACAGGAAATTTACGAGGAGTGATTTTTCAGTAGAAGCTATTTGACCTCAGAGGGATTAACAGCTTTAGGTGGTACGGATAGGAATTCTTCTACTTTTGCAGTGTGGTTGGGAAAGAATTCCGGATGAGGAGTAAAAATATAGGAAAGGTGTTTGGGCAAACTCCTCGGCTTTATCTTCATCAGACGCTGTCCAAGATCTATCAGCTGTCGAAGGGGTTGGGAAATATGATGGGATTTGAGAATTTTGTTGGTGCTATTCCAAAGGGAATTATCATGAGCAGAGAGTGCGGTGAGGTAGAAGTTGAATGATTGGATTCTGAAGGTGGCTAATTCTTGTTTTCATTTTTTACAGTAACGATTGTAGGAGTGGCAGTCTGCGGGATGTCTGGTACGTTGCCACAATAATCTGGCACGGCTTTTTATGTGGATTAGATCAAGGAGGTATTGATGTAAATTATGTTTCTTAAGGATTTTTGAGGAGTAATCAGGGGAGGAAGCAGTCCAGGCTGCTTCTTGAATTTTGGTGGTGAAGGAATGTACGGCATTGGCAAGGTCTTCAGGGATTTTCAGGGTTATCCTGAAATCAATTTTATCGGAGAGGATTTGATGAAAGAATTTCCAGTTAACTGGACCTCTGATGAAGGGCAGTGGAGAGGGTTTAGGAATAGGAGCTAGTGATACTTATAGTATTAATGGGCTATGGTCTGAGGAAAGCTCGTCAGCAACGGAATAGTTGAAGGCACCTAAACCACTGTGGATAAAGAAATCGAGGATATCGGGATTACGATTAGTATCAGTGGGCCAGTGTGTATAAACGGTGGGCCAGCCCCCTCCCCTATCGTGCACCTCCACGCCCACAACCTTATAAATTGCATATCGTTGTGTTCCTTGTAACTATTTATTTAAAAATAAGTAAATGTTGCCACAAAAAAAGTGAACGATCTGCCCCAAAATGGCGTCCAAACATAACGGACTGACGACTTTGACTTTAGTTAGTTTTTTGGTCAGCATTTGGCTTAATTTCGTTATAGTTGGTCTTTTATTAAAGCTGAATAGTCAGACAATAAGAAAGCATGAAAAAATATTTTAAAATAATTGGCTTAAGCAAGTTGAAAATCAGGCGTCGTTTGTCATTGAACGGCCAACAATAACGCAAAGCGTGCACAAATAAAACATTTGGGGAATATATTTCTCTTTCTAAAAAAATTATTACTTTTCAAAATATTTGAAGTAGTTTTGTAGAAAATGCACTTAAGGGGCAAAAAAGCGGTACTGGCGTAGGTGCCTACAGGCCTCTACCACACCATTCATTAAAGTCAGTCATAAATGGCTTAATTTTAGTGCTATAATAACATTTTTGGTACATTATATTGATTGTATTAACAAACAAATATTGATACAATAATTAAATTGTCCAAAAAATTAAACAATTTTTTTTAATTTATTATTTTAATTTTTATTTATTTTTTAAAATTTAATTTATTTTATTCTATACGGACGTCGTTTAAGAAGGCCTCTATTGTAAAAATGATATGTATATATATATATATATATATATATATATATATATATATATATATATATATATATATATATATATATATATATATATATACATATCAATTAATCAGTTAAGTTATTAAAAAAAAAAAATAAAAATATATATATATATATATATATATATATATATATATATATATATATATATATATATATATTAATATTAATATATATATATATATATATTTTTTTTTTTTTTTGTTTTAATAACTTAACTTATTTATTGAAAAATATTACAATCTGTTCCAAAGGACATGATATAATTATAATAATTATTAACTTGTGTTTCTCAAACCATATCGCTCTGGCAATCGACAATATTTCTTATTCTAGCTTCTACGATTTTTGAGTAGATTTTCTTTGCTACACTAAACAGGAATGAATGTCAATGGGTTTTACATTTCCTAGTATCTCCTTTCTTGTAAAGGGAGAAAACTACAGTACTTTCATAACATTTTCTAATGCATTTATTGCCTATGTCCGCGCAAAACAGTGCAAAGCAGTTCGGTTTACTTCGTCCAGACCACAGCTGACTTGCCAATTGCCTTACCTTAATAAACATGCATCGTCCCCTTATATCATCCAAACTGCTCCAGCATTTGGTCCCCTTTTAGTAGCATCTTGGAATATTCTGTTCATGTGTCTACTATATATTCGTTTAGCCGTATCATGGATACCGATCCTTGTTTTCTTTTCCGACATTTTGACACTTCCTTTCTCGTTCGCTTAATGTATTTTTCCAATTTTTTGGTTCAATTTCGTGTTTTCTCACAGTTCAAGACCAAATACTAACAATCAGTTAGTGTTCCTTGAAGAACTTAAGCTTCGCCCTTTCCACCTTTCTTTGTGCAGAGAGAACAATGCATTTTCCTGTTTTTCATGATCTTGTCCAGCTTCCGAACAAAACAAAGAAAATAAAAATTAATTTTTTTATTTGTGATGTATGAGTTTTACTAAACAACCCATTAACTATTCATTATATGTAGTTCGGATTAGTTATATATTATTTTAGTATATAAAACTGGTATTAATATGACCCATTTCTGGGAAAGTATATACAATTTAAATTACCTCTAAGAATCAGTAAATATACAAAAAAAAAATTAATAAAAAAAAAATTTAATAAAAAAAAAATTAATCCGCTCATGAAAATAATGGGAATTTAATTGAATTGGGCTAAGTATTACTGTTGATTTTGTATCTTACTTTTGAGATATTATTAATTAATTCTAATCTTGAAAGTGAAATCCTTTCATTGACCTTTTCTTTTCAAACATTTCGTCATTTTTCAGTCGTTATTTGTATTTTCACAGGAGGCGGTCAAAGATTTCGTAACTGGGATAGGAATGGTGGTCGACGGAAAAATCCTAAAAAAATGACTGCTACTAGACCTGATGCTGAAGAAGAACTTGAACGTTATTTTTTTCGTAAGTTTTAATTTGTATTAAATTAAATGCATTATCATACGATCTCATGAAATATTGATATTATCTACGATTGATGAAATCAAAGAAGAATTGATGCTTTAGATTTCAATGTCCGCCAAATCGTTAACATCTATAAAAGAAAAAAAAACAACCGGGTACAAGTAACGAAATAGCGCTACCACTATTTTTTGTAGACCTGGAACCCACTCCAGGGGTCGATAACATTTATAAACTAACCCGTATGTACTATACTAGTATAGTAGTTGAAAAACCATACACAAAAAGTGAAATCGTACAATACCATAGTTGTCAATCTTATGGCCACACTAGAAGCTACTGCCACCGCTTACCTCCATGTATGAAGAGCGGCCAAACAATAATAGATCTTAGAGTATCCCTAAAAACTTCTCAAGACCTAGGTAATGCAGTAAGTTCCTTCACCACCTTGATCCAACAAACAATATGGACTGCATCCTCACCAATCAATTCCAAAGAAATAATCCTTTATCCCAAAACCTTACTGACCTTATTAAATCCAAACGCCAATCTAGGACCCTCTGGCAACAAACCAGGCATCCTGATGATCGGAAATTATACAATTATTATATATTATTATTATTACCAAACAGGTTGAAAAAGAACTGGCTTCCTATAGATCCCAATCCTACAATGCCTACCTGTCTTCCCACTCCACTGAGGAAAAATCCCTCTGGAAATTGACCAAAAAGATCCTTAAATACCACTGTATTTCCCATCCCTTCCGATGCGATGACGGAACCTGGGTTTTGTCTGATGAAACTAGAGCTGAAGAATTTGCCAAACACCTATCCAACACATTCACTCCCGACTATGAACTCCATCCCACCCACACTGCTAAAGCCAAAAAATTCCATTCATCTCCGATTCCTCTCTCTTTACCTAATAAAGCAGTCAATCCCTCTGAGGTCAAATTCTTTATAAACAACCCAAAGCCTTGAAAATCCCCTGGGCACGATCTCATTACTTCCCAGATCCTTAGACAACTTTCCAAAAAAAGCAATCATATTCCTCTCATTCCTATACAACCGTATATTCCGTACAACTCATTTTTCTCTGATATGGAAACACTCCATATTCATACTCTTCCCTAAACCAGGTAAACCTGTTAATAATACCTCATCCTATAGACCAATAAGCTTGCTCCCGATCCTCTCAAAAATCTTTGAGAAAATCCTTCTCAAACATATCCTACCCATCAGTTTGGATTCCACTCAAGACATTCCACTGTTCAACAAGGCCTTCGCATTGTTGACCACAAATCCTCTGTGCTTAAAAACAAGCAATATTGAACTAATGCCTTTCTGGACCCAGCGCAAGCTTTCGACCGAGTGTGGCACGATGGCTTGCTTTTCAAACTTAAAACCCATTTACCTCAATCCTTGTACCTAGTCCTCAAATCCTACCTCTCTTATCGTTCCTTTCAAGTCCGCTGTGGTACTGAATCATCCAATTATTATCCAGTTGAGTCTGGTGTTCCACAAGGCAGTGTCTTGAGCCCAGTTCTCTACATCCTCTTTACCGCCGACATTCCAACCAATCCCGATACCCTTTTAGCAACATTTGCTGACGGTACCACCATCCTATCATCCAACCCAGAACCTGAAACAGCACCTCTACACCTACAAAGACACATCTCCCTAATACAGCAGTGGTGCAACAATAGGCCTATCAAAATCAATGAATCCAAATGCAAGCATGTCACTTTTATCCTTTAGACAAAAGACTAAAATGGAACCCACTTACCAAACTTAACCGAAGACAAGAACTTAACCGACGATTTGGCCACTTATACTAACTACTTAACAGAAAATCTAACTACTCAATTGAAAACAAATTATTAATATACAATCCCATACTGAAATCCTCATGGACCTATGGACTTGAACTGTGGGGAATAACTAAATTTTCGAACATCAAACGCATCCAATCCTTCCAGTCTAAACTCCTTCGTACAATAGTAAATGGTGCTTATTATGTTACAAACTAAACTCTTCATCATGATCTTAACATCCCTTATATCCTAGATGTTATTCCAACCCGTTTCTCAAATTTTCATCAAAATCTAATCCATCATCCTAATCTCTTAGAACAGTCCTTATGCAGCTCCAGTCATCCCTACAATCCTCCCGAAGATTAAAAAGACAGTGGCCTCGAGATTTTTTGTAAATACTCTGTTGGAGTCCTAGCAATCGCCAGCTTCTCCACTCAAGTCATGAGCGTATGTGACTTTAGTGCCTTTTCTCAGTCTCCACTGGATCCCTATCTCAGTGATTCGGCTGGGAGAGAAGCGCTGGAATCTTTTAGAGTCTTGCCATATCTTCTAGTGGGGGAAAGAGCCCGACTTAGAGCTCCATCGGCTGACCGTAAATATTTTAAATAAGCATGAATTATTTTTTTTCTTATTCATTTATTTATAATTTCTATTACTTTTGTAATTTTATACATTGTGTGAATGAGTTTCTCACATCTCAAATACTCAATACCCTTGATTGAAGCAAAATATATTTTTTCTCAATAAAATAATTTAATTCTAAATATATATATATATATATATATATATATATATATATATATGGAGACGATCGCCGATCCAGTGGCGCAATTAAAACGTGTTACTGAACATCACTCGGGGAAAACGAACCATAGGGGAATAGAAGAGACACTGCGTGCGTTAAAATTATTATACTACTGGAAGAATATGGGCCGAACCGTACGTGAGTGTATTACGCAGTGCGAAGTATGCCAGAAAGCAAAGTATGATCGCCAACCCCCGGTAGCACAGCAGGTAGCCACACCCACCGCGACTGAACCTCTGCGATCAGTACAAATTGATATCTATTCAAATGAAGGGCAATCGTGGTTAACGGCGATAAATACGTTCAGCAAAATCTCAATGGCCTACCCCATCGAAGCGAAAACACCTAGGGCAATATGCGAGGGTGTATTACAATGGTGTGCGACGTACGGAGTACCCAACGATATCGTATCGGATTGCGGAAGAGAATTTGATTATTCACTAATTCGGGACGAAACCAAAAAGTTGGGTATCACGTGGCGGTTGAACACTCCGCATCATATTAAGGGTAGAGGCATTGTGGAACGACTACATAACACTTTAGGGGAACACCTTAGGCTATTCAAATTGGGACGAAATCTTGACCCGTACGATGCTATGCCGCGCGCGGTAATCGCATATAATAACACGATACACGCAGCGACGGGGTTATCCCCCGTTGAAATCGGTTTTGGCCAAAGACGGCGGGACAGAGGCGACTTAATCACGGCCAATAGTACTGACCTAAAGGCGAATCTGTACAGGGCGAGAATAGATCGCCAAGGAACGTGGGCGAAGATTAGAGAAAGGTTGATCCGCAAAAAACAGGCTCGACTGGATAGAGCGAATAACCGATCTGTAGTTTATAAGAAGGGTCCGTTGGCGCTGGGTACTGTTGTATATAGGCGATTAAGAACCGCTAGGAATAAAACAGCTGCTCGTCATGAGGGTCCCTATGAAGTAATAACAATAATAGAAAATAATTTATTTACCATCCGGGACGTAAAATATTCATTTCGGTCACGAACGGTTCACTTAGAAGAACTTCGCGTACCCCATATAGTGTCGGAACTGGAGCTGGCGGTTACGCTCAGCAGAAGACGTCACGATACTAAGAATATATTATTTTTACGTGTAATTAAGAATAGTTGCAATTATTGTGATAGTCAAAAATTGAAACATTCAGATTTATTTAGTAAACTTATTTGTGATTCTTCTATTAATTATAAGTGTATTACGTTTAGAATAATTTATAGACTAAGAATTGGACATATCTGTTTCTATTGCAAAGTAAGTGATATCATTAAGATCAGTGTAACCTTTTTATTCTATTTTTTTTTTGTTACAAATAATTTTTATTATTAAGTTAAGTGTTAACCTTTCTTTATTTTTTTTTCTTTTGCTAATATTTTGTTTAGTTCCTCCATATGAAGGAACTGGAGGGAGGGAGTTAACTGTAAATAGGATGTATATAAGATTATTCTTTAGATAAGCTAAATAATTGTTTAAAACACATGTTGTTAAAACACATGTTAATGTAGAGAATTGATAGATAAACAAAAGGTGAGGTTACAAAAGTGTTGTATTAATACAGTGTAAAAAACTTATATAAGAGTTCGAAATAAAGCCAATTCATTCCCAAAAGCTGTGTTGTTATTTCTTCAGTCTAATCATAACTTAATATATATATATATATATATATATATATATATATATATATATATATATATATAATATATATATATATATATATATATATATATATATATATATATATATATATATATTAAGTTATGATTAGACTGAAGAAATAACAACACAGCTTTTGGGAATGAATTGGCTTTATTTCGAACTCTTATATAAGTTTTTTACACTGTATTAATACAACACTTTTGTAACCTCACCTTTTGTTTATCTATCAATTCTCTACATTAACATGTGTTTTAACAACATGTGTTTTAAACAATTATTTAGCTTATCTAAAGAATAATCTTATATACATCCTATTTACAGTTAACTCCCTCCCTCCAGTTCCTTCATATGGAGGAACTAAACAAAATATTAGCAAAAGAAAAAAAAATAAAGAAAGGTTAACACTTAACTTAATAATAAAAATTATTTGTAACAAAAAAAAATAGAATAAAAAGGTTACACTGATCTTAATGATATCACTTACTTTGCAATAGAAACAGATATGTCCAATTCTTAGTCTATAAATTATTCTAAACGTAATACACTTATAATTAATAGAAGAATCACAAATAAGTTTACTAAATAAATCTGAATGTTTCAATTTTTGACTATCACAATAATTGCAACTATTCTTAATTACACGTAAAAATAATATATTCTTAGTATCGTGACGTCTTCTGCTGAGCGTAACCGCCAGCTCCAGTTCCGACACTATATGGGGTACGCGAAGTTCTTCTAAGTGAACCGTTCGTGACCGAAATGAATATTTTACGTCCCGGATGGTAAATAAATTATTTTCTATTATTGTTATTACTTCATAGGGACCCTCATGACGAGCAGCTGTTTTATTCCTAGCGGTTCTTAATCGCCTATATACAACAGTACCCAGCGCCAACGGACCCTTCTTATAAACTACAGATCGGTTATTCGCTCTATCCAGTCGAGTCTGTTTTTTGCGGATCAACCTTTCTCTAATCTTCGCCCACGTTCCTTGGCGATCTATTCTCGCCCTGTACAGATTCGCCTTTAGGTCAGTACTATTGGCCGTGATTAAGTCGCCTCTGTCCCGCCGTCTTTGGCCAAAACCGATTTCAACGGGGGATAACCCCGTCGCTGCGTGTATCGTGTTATTATATGCGATTACCGCGCGCGGCATAGCATCGTACGGGTCAAGATTTCGTCCCAATTTGAATAGCCTAAGGTGTTCCCCTAAAGTGTTATGTAGTCGTTCCACAATGCCTCTACCCTTAATATGATGCGGAGTGTTCAACCGCCACGTGATACCCAACTTTTTGGTTTCGTCCCGAATTAGTGAATAATCAAATTCTCTTCCGCAATCCGATACGATATCGTTGGGTACTCCGTACGTCGCACACCATTGTAATACACCCTCGCATATTGCCCTAGGTGTTTTCGCTTCGATGGGGTAGGCCATTGAGATTTTGCTGAACGTATTTATCGCCGTTAACCACGATTGCCCTTCATTTGAATAGATATCAATTTGTACTGATCGCAGAGGTTCAGTCGCGGTGGGTGTGGCTACCTGCTGTGCTACCGGGGGTTGGCGATCATACTTTGCTTTCTGGCATACTTCGCACTGCGTAATACACTCACGTACGGTTCGGCCCATATTCTTCCAGTAGTATAATAATTTTAACGCACGCAGTGTCTCTTCTATTCCCCTATGGTTCGTTTTCCCCGAGTGATGTTCAGTAACACGTTTTAATTGCGCCACTGGATCGGCGATCGTCTCCACTTGCCTTAAACATCGAATTAAGGGATACCCCATCCCTACCCTTTCCTGCCTCCACAACCTCTTTAATTTGTCCACGATTGTCCGATTTCCTAAATACCCGTAACAGTTGCGGCCGGGTTTGCTGAATTCCGCGAAGATTCGTTCCAGTTCGGCTTCGTCTATTGATGCAGGCGTACGGACTACTATAGTTGCCAAACCCTCATACACGCTCCTCCGCGTTTCCGTCCCAGAATCCTACTTTGACTTAATGATTATCTGAAGTTTCTTATCATTGACAATCTCATCTATTTCAGGTAGTTCCTGGGGTCTATCCGTCGAGATGACATTTTCCTCCGATTCACTGTCAACTGGTGAGCCTTTGGGCTCACTTTGCGTCCATTGTCGCGATCTTAGGTGCGTCAATATAATGTAACTCCAAGATTTGCGGCTAACTCTCATCTTTAGACCCGTTCGCTGGAGAATATCGCACCCTATAATTAAATCGTATCCCTGCATTAATTCTTCGATGACGTGAACCTTTATCCACGAATTTATCCCCGCTAATTTATAGAGGTTCAATGAAGTTTCTCCCAAAATTTGGCATTTACCACTAACCGTGGACACGAAGCAGTTACACAGCTTGCGCTCGCCCCAAATACTCAGTTTCTCAGCCCCTCTTTTACTTATTAATGAATTCGTGCTTCCCGTATCGATTAAAAATTTTATTTTCTAATCTCTTAACCTCGCCACGGGCAACCTAGTCCACCGTCCGCTTGTCCCACTATTATTGATTATTAAAGTACTCGATTGGTTGCCCCACCCGTTGCCGTATCCTCAATCCGCACGGTTGCGTCCCGGCATTATTTCCTTTACCGAAGGACCTCTCCTCCAAGGACTCCCACTACTTACCTCGGGTTTCCTCGTAGCCGGGCTGCTGTGCTCAGAAAAGACGCTCTCTTCTTCCGAAGAATCTCCGCTGGAGTAGCGCTTGCCGCTCCTGCTGTCTGGCCACCTGCCGCTACGATCCTGATTATTTACCTCCATTCGTTCGGGTTGCTGATCCCTCCTATTTGTTCGTGGGTTGAGTCTTGGGCATTCCCTTGCAAGATGGCCTCGCCTACCTCATTCGTAGCACCTTGTGAGGTTGCACTGGGCTGCTATGTGGCCGGTTCGGTTACATTCGTAGCAGCGCCATTCTTGTTTCCTCCTCCATTCATCTGGGCCTCTACCTGAGCGCTTTTCGAAATTCCGGGTGTTAGTAGACTGCCTGAGAGGACTTTGGTGTCTCCTCCTCAGTGATTTTACCTTTGTTCACTCGGGTTCCGGATTCTCAAAACGGGCTTCGTTACGCTCTCTGGCATCAATAAGACCGTGGGCACACTCTACGAAATCTCGGTCTCTTGGAAGTGAGCCTGGACGATCCACGTAGTGGTTGAGTTGCACTTTTATGACACTCCATATGAACTCCAATTTTTGGGCTCCCTCTGATTGGCCACAGGCTTCTACCATTTTTTCAGTAAGTCTGTTATATGCAATGAGCAGTTTTTTAGCAAATTCACCCTCGGATTGCCCTTGACTTCTTCGTTTCTTAAGCAAATAATATACATCCTCTTCCGGGGTCCATCTTCCTCCGCCATATAATTTCTTTAGCTTTACTTTCAGCGTGTCCCAGGAGTGTGTCAAATCGCCTTGAATGGCATTTGAAACCCGCCTCTATATACGACCAATTAGAGGCGTCTCGAGAAGACTCACGTCGGAATCCAGTAGTGTACCCTCTTCTCTTCGGGACACTATCAGATTCTTTATCTGATCACCTCCCTTGATAAAATGGTCAAGATCGCCTATTACTCCGGTAAAAGGTTCTAGTTGACTAATTACTTCATGGATAAACACTGAATTCTGCGTTCGTATCTTCAATAGTTCTAGCTGCATAGTGTCTGTCGCCTTGGTCAGCTCAGATTCTTTTTTTTTTATTTTTTTTTTATTGAATAATAATACAATCAGCCACTGTTGGAGGGCTATAAGTATTAAGGCTAGAAGTTCTCATTCATACAGTATATACAAGTAATACAGAAGTAACTATAAATATAAGAAGTAAATAAATAATACTTATAAAAAAAAGTAAATCAATAGGAAAAAAAATAAATTAATAAATAAAATTAAAAAATAAATAAATAAACAAACAAAATAAAATAACAACTTCTAAACACATTCATACCTATATACAATATATACATTCGCCCAGGAATCTCCGAGCCAGGCTTCTCTCCCCACATGTGGAAAGCAAAGCAGGACTCCAGAGATCCCAGTGCCACTTTTCCAGCCGCATCACTAGTATTAAAAGCCAGTGGAGGCTGAAGGAGGGCACTAGAGCCACAGATGCTCAGGACTTGAGTGGAGAAGCTGGCCATTGCCAGGACTCCAGAAGCATATTTACAATAGATCTCGCGGCCACTGCCGTTTTAACCTTCGAGGGGGATTGTAGGGATGGTGGGAGCTGGATAGGGATTGAGCTAGAGGATTTGGATGATGGATAAGGTTCTGGTGAAAGTTTGAGAATCTGGATGGGATGATGTCGAGGACAAATGGGATGTTAAGGTCATGGTGTAGGGTCTTATTTGTGACATAATATGGGGCATTGACTATTGTTCTAAGTACTTTGGACTGGAAGGATTGGATGCGTTTGATATTCGAATGTTTAGCAGTTCCCCACAGTTCAAGTCCGTAGGTCCAGATAGGTTTCAGTATTGTCTTGTAGATTAAAAGTTTATTTTCAATCGAAAGATGAGATGTCCTGCTTAGTAGTCTATATAGCTGGCCATATCGTTGGTTAAGTTCTTGTCTTTTAAGTCTTGTATGTGGGTTCCAAGTTAGTCTTTTGTCTAGAAGGAAGCCAAGGTAACGGACTGTATCTGAGTAGGGAAGTGGTATTGAATTGAAAAGGATTGTGGGACAGGATCTGCGTCGCAGGGTGAAAGTAATATGTTTGCATTTTGCTTCATTGATTTTGATGCGCCAGTTGTTGCACCATTGTTCAATCAAGGAGAGGTGAGATTGTAGGTTTAGAGATGCTATTTGAGGATCTGAGTGGGAAGATAGAATGGCAGTATCATCAGCAAATGTAGCTAGGAAGGTATCGGGATTTGAAGGGATATCGGCAGTGAAAAGGATGTAGAGAACTGGACCCAAAACACTGCCTTGTGGAACACCAGCCTCAACTGGATAGTAAGTGGAGAATTCGGTGCAGCAACGGACTTGGAAGGAACGATTTGAGAGATAGGATTTGAGGACTAGGTATAAGGATTGGGGTAAATGGGTTTTGAGCTTGAAAAGCAAGCCATCGTGCCACACCCGGTCGAAAGCTTGCGCTACGTCCAGAAAGGCACCAGTGCAATATTGCTTGTTTTCAAGTGCAGAGGATATATGGTCCACAACACGAAGGCCTTGTTGGACAGTGGAATGTCTTGAGCGGAATCCAAATTGATGAGAAGGGATGTTGTGGGATTCGAGTATGGGTAGGATGCGTTTGAGGAGGATTTTCTCAAAGATTTTTGAGAGGATAGGGAGTAAGCTTATCGGTCTGTAGGATGATGTGTTATTAACGGGTTTGCCTGGTTTTGGAAACAGCACGATTATGGAATGTTTCCACACCAAAGGAAAGTTGGTTGTGCGAAGGATGCAGTTGTATAGATAGGTAAGGAATATGATTGCTTTTTTGGGAAGTTGTCTGAGGATTTGTGAAGTGAGGAGATCATATCCAGGGGATTTTCGGGGTTTTAATTTGTTTATGAGGAATTTTACCTCAGAGGGGTTAACAGGTTTTGGAGGTAGAGAGAGAGGAATTGGTGAAGAGAGAAATTCTTTAACTTCAGCAGTGTGGGTGGGATGGAGTTCGGGATGAGGAGTGAATGTGTAGGATAGATGTTTAGCAAACTCTTCAGCTCTATTCGCATCTGACGAAGCCCAGGAACCATCATCACGGCGGAGGGGGTGGGAAATGGATTGGAATTTAAGGATTTTTTTAGTTACAGTCCAGAGGGAGTTATCACTAGATGATAATGAGGAAAGGTAGGAATTGTAGGATTGGGTTCTAAAGATATCCAGTTTCTTTTTTACCTGTTTGGAATAATAATTATACGATTTCCGGTCATCAGGATGCCTGGTTCTTTGCCAGAGGGCCCTAGAGCATCGTTTGCTATGGATAAGGTCCAATAGGTCTTGGGGTAGAGGATTTATACTGAGGTGTTTTTTGGGACGATCAGGTGAGGATGCAGTCCAAACTGCTTGCTGGATCAGGGTAGTGAAGGAGTCCACTGCATCGTCAAGGTCTTCAGGTGTTTTTAAGGAAACTCTGAGGTCTATATTATCATCCAATATTTGACGGAAAAGGTTCCAGTTAACTGGTCCCCTGATGAATGAAGGAGGGGATGATTTAGGAATGGGTGATGTGGAAACGGTTAGGACTATAGGACTGTGGTCTGAGGAAAGATCATCAAGCCTTGAAATGGAACAGTGTAATGATCCTAGACCTTTGTGTAGGAAAAAGTCTAGAAGGTCGGGATTGCGGTTGGGATCTGTTGGCCAGTATGTGGGAGTATTAGGTGAAAGGATATTGCTGCGATGGGAATTAAGTGCAGATAGCAATGTTCGCCCTCGGGAATTTGTGGATCTGGCTCCCCATTGCTGGTGTTTTGCATTTAAATCTGCACCTAGGATGAAATGGTGTCCTAAGGAATTCAGGAAGGAAATTATTTGGGATTCGGAAATGGGTATTTTAGGCGGGGAATATGCCGCAACTAATGTTATTGGGTAAAGGGAAGTTTGGATTATTACGGCAGTGGATTGTAGGAAATTATGGGTTGGTAAGGGAAATAAATGATGGGAGAGAGATCGGTGGATAATTATAGCAGTGCCAGCATGTGCTGTTCCATCAGGATGATCGGTTCTATAAATATTGTAGCCAGGAACGTTGATTTGTCGTTTGTTGGTTAGTCGGGTTTCAGTTATTAGTGCTATGTCGATGTTTTTGTCATGTAATAAGATTGTCAGTTCGTTGATGTGATTTCGAATACCATTCGCATTCCATAGGAGAATGGAGAGGGATTTGGTTGAGGACATTTATGGATTTCTCGGCGGTGGAATGAGGTTGGATATAACATTGGTAAGTAATGAAATAAGAGGGGTGATGAGGGATCTAAATTCAGAGAGGAAAGAAGTTAATAGGCTTGTGAGGTCAGTGGAATTGGAAGGAGGAGGAATGTATGTCTGGGTATTGAACCTAGGTTCAGGGATGGGTGGATATGGGTCTTGAGGTTGATGTGTGAATTCTCGAGGTTGAGGTTCTTGTGGCAGGGCCTGAGATTGAGTGTTTATAGTGTCTCCTTTGAACATCTGAGCATAGGTCACTCTTCCGTTCACTGTTCTAGAGGGTTGTCTTGGTGGCCTGGATGTCCCTTCTTCTCTAGGAGTTGCGTACATTCTTGTTTTTAATTCTTTATATGTTTGACAACCCTTGTAGTTGGCAGGGTGCCCTTGGTGGCATAAGGCGCATACTGCAGGTGAAGTTCTAGACTTCCTACATTCTTCTGTTTTGTGTTGCTCACCACACCTCACACATCTAGGAATGTGATGACAATATCTTTTCGTATGGCCATAAGCCTGACAGTTATGGCATTGAACGATGTCGCGCTTGGTGTAAGGCTTTTCTACTACAACGCTGGTGTAATAAAGGCGTGTGACCTTGTAGATGTCTTCGACCTGGGGCGTTCGGTCAAGGTCAACGAAGAATAGTGGGAGCGGTATTTTACTTTTTATTCCAGGCTGTTCTCTATCCTCCTTGAATATGTTCACTATCTGGCGAACATGGAATCCCATACCCACGAGCTCTTCTTTTATAGCATCTGTTGGCGTAGATGGGTGCAGTCTTCTGATAACGACCCTGAGCGCCCTCTCTTGACGCAATTGATACGTGTGGTAATCAGCCTTGGTGTCAGATAAATATTTTATAATTTTTCTGTATGTTTCTGGAGTGTCGGGCATTAATTTAGTGTCATTGGTGCGGCTTTGGCATAAATATTTTCCTGAGCCCACTAGGTTATTCAATTGGTGACACATTAACTGAAAGTTTTTAATATTCCTAAGGAATATTGGTGGGGGTTTGGGTTCCCTGGGGGTGGGTGCTGCTTCCATTTCTTCGTTTTGTGTATTTGATAGCACTTGAAATGGGTTCTGAGTGAAAAACGGCGATTCTTCACCAGTCTGAGTTGTCTCATGATTGTTTTGTTGTTGTGAGGTACCAGGTTGGGGATCCACTTCTTCAACAGAGCTCCCTGGTGTGGCTGGTGGAGTATTTCTTTTCGAACGTCTTGTTCTTTTTTTAATAGGAGAACTCATTGTAGTATCGAGGCTTCTGGACCTAGTATTTTTACCCTTGCTCGACATTAGCATATGATAATATCGCATTTCATATTATAAATGATAGGAAAAATTGTTAAATGAGAAGCGATAACAATTTTTTTTTTTTTTTTTAAAGCACGGAAATATATACGCGTGCTTAGAGAGGACTAGTCGGCACAGAACCTCCTCGGACGGAGAGCCAGAGCCCACTGGTGGGATTAGCGATGTTATGGCCGGCCGTTATCAGTAACTAACCAGAGGTCTATTTACACTGTTCACTATTGAGCTGTAAATAAGTGATTACTCACCTTATTCTTTTGTTCAGTAACAAACTTAATTGTTAATATAACAGGTAACACTGTTGTTTCGCATTGAAGTTGAACACTGCCTCTATTAATGAAGAATTTTGTAAGAGACGACCTGACGTATGTTTAACTTAGGCTAACGCATGCGCAGAACTGAGCTCAGATTCTAACTTCGAGTGCTTTACCGCCGCCTGAGCCAGTTCATATTCAAGTTTTGCTAGTTTTTCTTCTCCCATAATTATGTACCGTATAGCTTTAGATTTTGAGATCACTAACTACTTAAATGAACTTGACTATACCTCAGAAATCTTCGAGGTTCGGCACCAGTTTTGATTCGACTGAAGAAATAACAACACAGCTTGTGGGAATGAAGTGGCTTTATTTCGAACTCTTATATACGTTTTTTACACTGTATTAATACAACACTTTTGTAACCTCACCTTTTGTTTATCTATCAATTCTCTATATTCACATGTGTTTTAACAACATGCGTTTTAACCAATTATTTAGCTTATCTAAAGAATAATCTTATATACATCCTATATATTGTTAACTTATATATTTATACATACATATATATATTGTAATGTCAACATTACATGGCATTTGAATTTTGGCGCGAAAGTGGTAACATCACGAACTACTGGGAGGAAGTGCGTGCGGATGGTGGGGGAAGCAAGCCTCATGTAACTCAGAATGTGACCGGCCGCCAAGAGAGAAAGTTATGAGCCGCCAAGGCAGAATGTGACAAGCTGTCAAGAGAGAAGGTGACGAGCTGCCAAGTGAGAAGGTGAAAAAGCCAGCAAGCTGAGAAAGTGAAAAAGGAGTCCTAGCCGGTTCGAATGTTGATAAAGGCCACTAGTGGAGATTATTTTATGTTGGAAGAAAAAAACATATCAGAAAAGAATTAAGTGGTACAGAAAACGAGACATTCGTAAGTAAGAAGTTATTATTTCACTGACAGGTGTAAAAATTTGGGTGAGTGCTAACAATGCCATTTATGTGACAGAGGGGTAGAACCAAAAGTTTAGACCGGGACAAATTATTTTATAAAACTATTTTAAATTATATATAAGTGTAGTTAGTAATTAGTAAATTAGTGTAGATTATAGTTATTTAATGTTGAATGAGTGTTCAGTTGTCAGAACCCAACCTGAGATTTATGTTATATGCCAAAATAAATAGTATATTGAAAAAGGAAACTCGTTGTTTGATTTTGGAGGGAAAGAGGAACGTTACAATATATATATATATATATATATATATATATATATATAAAATTATTGTATATCAAATATATCTATAACCTGTATAGATCCTTCTTCATTAAATTTTCAATACAGGACTTTTGTGTTCGCTAAAAACAAAAGAAAACATTTAGTAATATAGATTCACATACAATTTGGAGTTGGTATATGTTGAAGTCCAGACCTTTTTCTTGATTAAAGCTATTAACCAAGAGCCAGGTTTTAAATTTTTCAATACTTCCATCTGGAAGCTTTTTAATTTTATAAGCCCATCGGCAAGATAGTACCTTTTTATTATTTGGAGGATCCACCTAGGTCCAAGTGTTGTTCTCACGACCAGTTCTGAGAATCCTCCGACTTGATGTCATCTTTATAACTCTTCTGTGCTTCCGAAAATTTAATTAAAGCCATTGTGATGAACTCTTTATAACTTTCTGGTGGCCGAAGGCTCTCCCTGTTTCTAAGTTCCATCTCGAGAAACTTATTCTCATCTATATTTTCATTACTGCCCGAAGAGGCATCAAAATCAGCTTCGGAATCTTCCCTATCAACCTTTTTCTGATCTGCAGGTTGATGAGAATTTTTGTTTTTCGTTTCTTCTTTTTCATTTGTAGGTATTGTAACTGTAACACCAAACGTTCGTGAGACGTGAGAAAAACGACATTTCTTGACCTGATAATAGTTTTATTTTGCGGGTTCCAGATAAGATATCCACCCTCCGTTTTACCCTCTACATCCGTTTTTTCTAATCTATGTAGAATATAAGCAGTACTGTAGATGTAAAGTTTAGCTTGTCGAGATATATAAAGCAGAGATGGCAGTATATGCAAGTTATCAGAAGGCCTCGACAGTGCGTGTTCATTATTGAGGGTTAAGATGACTGAATGGTTAAAGGAAGGTGATTAGATGGATAGCCTCGAGTGACAGGCGGATCAGCACCCAATCACTCTCGGCTTGCGGTGTATGGGATCAGCCTTAACACTCCGCAAGTATGGTTACCACAACCGGAGGAATCAAACTCCGGACTTGTGGGAGGATGAGATACTGCCGGAGGGATCAATCTCCAGACACAGTATATAGGACTGCAAGCGGACGGATCAGTGTCCAACTTTCATGGAGATAGAGAAGAAGGAAATCGTATTAGGATGATGTTAAATAAGAGCAGCAGATTGAGATGAACTAAAAGAATATACGGGACAAATACTGACCAGTCTACACCCTGAAGGAGTGGAGCTCCGTATAACTGACAATTTTTTTTTTTTTCCGATCCTTCTGAAACAAAACAAATCATGATATCAGTGTCATATCGGACCAGTGCACTAGCGGAACGATACTCTGAATTACCTTGACCTTTTTCTACCTGTGGTATTTGAAGGTGCGTTGAATGATTTTTGTTGGTTATCTCTTCCTGCCCACTTAAGGTCTTGATAAGATGTTTGGAGTTGAGGGTCCTCCGTTCGTTAAGTGAAAAATATATAAAATAAAATAAAAATTAAACATAAACATAAAATAAGGGGGGGAGGAATAGGGATATGGATAGGGATGGGGAGGGGAGGACTAGCCGTGAGGCGGGTTAAATGATTAAGTTGGTGGGGTTTATTGGACCCTTACGGCCTTGCCATCTGGCAGGGAGGGGGGCTGGGGTAATGGATCGGAATAATGGGTTAAAGGATGCGGGGAGGTTGTCGAAGAACTTGATATGTCTCCTTGAAATATGTTGTTGCACAAAGTCGAGTTGTAGTTCGTTATGTATGTGTTTCATGTTTCGTCTTTCTAATGTTGTCCCTTTGCAGATCTTCATGAGTATGCTGTTCTGGTATTGTTGTAGTTTCTTCAGGGCTGTGGGATATAGGTAGTGTAGGAGGGGAGCACCATGGAGAAGTGAAGGTCTGAGTATGGCTTTATATATGAGTAATTTGAGTCTGAGTGACAGCCCTGGAGAATAGAGTAGATGGCGGAGTTGATATGTGGTGGATTTTACTGTTTGTGTTCTGTGTTGTATGTGCGCTGTGAAAGATAAATGTGATTCGAGTTTTATTCCTAGGTATGTGAGATGTCTTTTTGTTTTTATAGTTTGACCGTTAAGTTTAGGGAGTTTTTCAGTTGTTTTCTTGTATGAGAATGTGATGGCGTCGGTTTTTGCGGGGTTGATGTGGATGTTTATGTTTTTAAGTTGGTCTATGATCAGTTGGGCTGCATTTTGTGCTCGGCGCATTGCGTGTTTAGCTCCCATGCTTGCTGTGTAGATAGCAATATCATCAGCATAAGCAGCTATTTGAACTTTGTCAATTTCGGTCCCAACTATTTGGGCAGTGTAAATATTAAATAGGATAGGCGCCAGAACTGAGCCCTGGGGGACGCCACAAGTAACTGGCATAGGGGGTGACATGTCAGTTTTGACTCGAACTGAGAAGGTCCTGTCACTGAGATAGGAGCCGATAATATCGACTAGTTGTACAGGGAATTGGTGATGCCTGAGTTTATTTATAAGGATGGAGTGGGATACAGAATCAAAAGCCTGTGTGCAGTCAAGGGAGATCATGGCTGTGGCAAGATTTTTATTTAGATTATTAGCTGTTTCGTACTGTAATTTAGCCACGTGATGATAACAGCTAACGCCGCGAGAGAACCCAGTTTGTTCAGGGGGTATAATGTCATGTGAATCGCAGTGTTTTCGGATGTGAATGAGGATTAGTTTCTCATATATTTTTGAGATATGGTCGAGGAGACTGATCGGCCGATAATCTTCCGGGACCGTTCCTCGTTTCCGGGGTTCGAGGAGTGGAACGACAATAGCATGTTTCCACTCCGTTGGGAAATATCTGAGGCGTGAGCATGAGTTAAAAATGTTAAGGAGAAACATTAGGGTTTTTCGGGGTAGTTGTTTGATAAGGACAGAAGGAATATTGTCCTTTCCTGCAGACTTGTTTCCCTTTGTTTTTCTCAAAATTGCAGTCAGGTCTTTATATGTGGAGAATATTGAGTTATTTAGGTTATCCGTGAGGGGGATGTGATGATAAATGGTGTCAGTACGGGCATCGTCTCGTTCTACGTAGTAGTCTGATAGAATGTTAGCCTGATCTGCAGGAGTGAGAAGCTCATCGCCTCGGAGGATTTTCACCGATTTGGATTTGGTGTTGTGGCTTCTGACTAGCTTCCAGAATTTTTTATGGTCGTTGTGGGTCCGGCGAAGTTGATCATGCCATATTGACGTTTTCCACTGCGACATAAGGGATGTTATTTGTCTAGTGAGGCTGTTTATGATAGGTTTGTAAGTAGGGTCTTTGGTTCTGTACCAGCAATTCTTGATGTTGTTACGTTGTTTTACGATTGATAGGATATGTTTTGGTGGTAGGCGTAGGTGAATTGGAATGGGGTTGAAGGTGGGTATGGTGGTGTTAGCTGCATTATGGATAATGTTGTGTAATGTACCAATGGCGTTGTCGATGTCAATAGTTGTTGTAAGTGTCGTGATGTTTGGTGTGTCACTATATACTTGTGTCTTGTATTGTTTCCAGTCAGCGTGTTTGAAATTTTATTTGTAGTCTACGGGTTGAGTTAGGGTTGAGTTATGTCCTAGTTCGTATAGTACAGGTATGTGGTCGTTATTGCTAAAGTCTATCGTGTTGCAGTTTGTGAATCTGTGTAGTTGTTGTGTGAGTAATAGATCAAGTGTAGACGTGATATTTGGGTTAGCATGATGTCTATAAGTGTATGCATTAGGGTGTATGATTGTATAAGTAGATTTGGTCAGGAAGTTTCCTAATGCATTAGAGTTTGTGCAGTTCCATGTATGGTGTTTGGCGTTGAGATCTCCTACTATTATGTGACGTTTGTCTGTCTCGGTGTCCTTCAGAAATAGTTTTAATATGTCAGGTTTTCCACTAGGACTACGGTAAATGCATGTAATTTTGTATGTATGTTCAAGTTTTACTTGTATAGTAAATGATGAGTGATTGTCATCATTTAGTGTAGTGTTGTTTAATAATCTGGAAGGGACGTCATAACGCACCATGTGATGGGGAATCTAGTCGGTATATGTGGTACCCGGGGAAGTATATGTGAGTTAGTTTGTTGATTCGTGTATCAGTCAGTGCAACGACTGATGGCTTGTGCGAAGCCAGGAGAGTTTCTAGCTCAAGTTTACTAAGCATGAGCCCTGTTATGTTATAGTTTATAATCAAATGTCTAACCATTGATGTTTTTTTGAAGTATAAGGTTAACTGTGTTTAATAGGGTTGTGAACATGGACTTCATGTCCCTGAACATGCCCACGAGTTCGGAGACCCATGGGGGCTGTTCATAGAGTGGGGATTGGGTGGTGGGAGGTGGAGCTAGGTGGGCTACTCCCGCATAAGAGTCGGGTCTTGAGGTGGTGGGCGGAGCTTGTGATGCTTTACCCTTTTGTTCTTGTCTGGGATTTGTTGCTGTATTTCTTCCAGCATGAGCCTGCACTATGTTTTGTAATAGTGCAAGTCTCTTTTCGCAATTGCGATAAGAGGCCACATGAGGGCCCTGACAATTTGCGCATTTGAGGGGGGTGTTTCGGGAGCATTCGCTGATGTCGTGGTGTTTACCACATCGTACGCATTTTATCTTGCGGGCACAGTAATTTTTTGTATGTCCAAATTGCTGACAGTTGTAACACTGCCTGGGACCATTGATGTTCCTCAGTTTCTCAACTGAGTACCCCATATGGTCGATTGGACCAACTGCTTTGAGGTTGTCAATGGTAGTGTCAGGTTCTGTCGTGACTATGATATGTGGCAGTTCTATTTTGAAGCCATCTGCGTCGGTCTTTTTCATCCTCCATACAGATTTGAGTCCGGATAAGCGGGCTTGGAGGGTTTCTGTAATTGAATCAAGGTCATGGTCAAGGTCCAGACCTTTAATGATAAATTTATTAAGCGGCCTTGATCCGCGTGGGGAGTAGGTGTGAAAATCAATTTCATCGCTGACATTTAGAACATGTATTGCAGCTTCGTAGTCAGGTTTGAGGTCCAAATACAATTTGGTTTCGTCCCTATTTGAACGAATGGTAAAGTTTTTAATTTTAGCATCTAATAGAGCTTTTCGTAATGCCATAGCGAACATTGCTGGTCTGATAATAATAGGAGGTGGTTTAAACGTTTTTGGCGTGGTAGAGTTTTTGTATTGTGTATTGTTGCTACTGGATGGTGTAGGATCCGTGTTATTATTAATTGTCTGTAGTGCAGAAAAACTGTTGGATGTTCTCGTCGGTATGATAGTTGGTCTTGGTGCGTACGAAATTTTCTTAGGTATAATGTAGCCTTCAAAGTCAGTTTTTTCGTCCTGATTGTACCTTTTCAGTTTATTTGTGGGAGAGTTGAGGTGTTCCATTGTGCTATGTTGTATCTGTGGGTTATGTTCTGAGTTGTTGTTAGTAAGTGTTGGCGTCATGATGGTGATTTAATAAAATTGTAAGTTAACTTAGAAAAATTAATGAACCAAAAGGTTAATAATAAAGCTACGTACTTACGTGAACCTCACATAATGCAGGAGCACACAAGAACGAGGAGTAAACAATACGGAAAACCGTTGAAAACCGTTAAAAACCGTTAAGAGCTGTAGTGACGTCACCAGCGACGTACACTGCAAGCGAGCCAGGAACAGAGGTCTTGATAACTGACAATTTTGGTTTGACTGGCGTATTCATTCAGCCAAGACCAAATCGGCTACCAAGAGTAGTTACTATAATAGTTATTTTGAGCTTTAGTCAGTATATGTTATCGCCATTACAATTTATTAATAAAAAGTATTTACAATCAATATGCATATTTCAATTTACAATTTAAGAATTTTATAATACAACAATAAGAAATCAAAATTACAATCTTTAGCATGTTGCACGGGCGAGCTTGTACAGCGCTGCCTGGTAGCGGGAAGTCAAACTCGTTCCTGATATTGAGAACGGAAACTGTTGCCGTGGGAATCTGTCGCCGATACTAGCACATATTGACTAAGGAAAATCAACCCGAGAATGAAGCATGGCTCTATTAGCCTAACAAATGTCCTGTTCTCTCTCTAGATGAAGCCATTCATTTCAGAACAAGTATTTTTTTCATTGACTTATTGTCAAACTCATCTCCATTATCTGACATAATTAAACTTTGAATTTGATGACCAGCACGAGATACCAAATTTAAGAGATTCAAGAATTTTTGCACTATAGATTTCTCCATAATGAAATAAATGAAGCGATAGCAAGTGTAATCAGGCTTAAACAATGCATAATAGCGATACCCCGAAAATGATGGTTCGAATCGGTCCTCATAGATCAGCATGGATAATTTCTCTAGGGGAGGTCTTTTTCTTTTTCCAAACTTCAGCCTTTGGGCCTTTCCTTTCATGCACCCTTCACAAACCTCAGAACCTAAATTTACTTTAATATTGAACTCTTACTATTAAGGTTTAAACGTTTTTTTTTTCAGGTTAGTAAGACGTTCATCGTATAACTGTAATAGATCACGATCAGAATAAATAGAAGTAATATCAGAGTTATTCAAAATATTTAATTTAAATAAGCATCTATGATATTATCGCTGGCCTGTGAGAATAACATTATTGTTGACCAATAATTTACAATTTTCTAGTGTAGATATAAATTTACTGTGAATATTTGGTACTGAATTGTGGTTTTCATTTTAATTGGTATATTAATCTATTTTTTAAAAGAACAAATCCAGCTTTAATTTAATAGATTCTTTTTTTAAACTTTTTTTTAAAACTTTTTTTTTTTAAACTTTTCATTAAGAGACCTACCGATTACCTATCTCAGTTGGGAACATTTGTAATAGAAATCAGAGAGCACATCTAGACCATATTTATAGGAAACATAAAAATAAATTTTAAGCACTTATTTGTTTCTTCTTAAAAATTAACTGAAGTGGAGTTATGTTTTAATTGATTATCCATGATATTTAATCGACCAATGAAAACAATTTGAATTTGGGCAAGTGTCACTGTTGATAATACATCATTGATTCTTAAATGTTTCTCCGTTAACTATATTTATTTTATATCTTTCTTTTGAAATGTCATTAATTAATTTTAAACTTGAAAGAGTCATGTATGAGTGATTATAGCGCCTCTGATCAGCCTCTACTGGTCCTAAATGCCAGTAATGCGACTGAGTGAAAGCCGTTGGGATCTTCTGGAATCCTGCCTTTCCTTCCACGAGTGGGAAGAAAGGCTTGGCTCGGAGATCTTGAGTGAATGATTTTTTTATTATTTTTTATATATTGTACAGAAGCATGTGTGTATGTGGTTATTTATTTTTATTAGTTTAGTTTCTTTTTGCTACGTTTAGTTTATTTTAGTCTAAATACATTAACTTTAAATATTATTGTTTTTCTTTATTATTTTTTTGTATCTATTGTTGATAGAGTGTGAATGTGGTTTCTGAACACTGTTATAAATATCCTTAATTGTGACAAATTGTAATATCTCTCAATAAAGATGTTTAAAAACAAAATCTTGAAAGTTAAACCTTCTATTAATCTTTCTTTTTCAAATATTTTGTCATTTTTCAGTCGTTATTTGTATTTTCACAGGAGGCCGGCAAAGTTTTGGTAGCAGGAATAAAAATGGTGGTCGACGGAAGAATCCTAAAATAATGACTGCTACTAAACCTGATAGTGAAGAAGAACCTGAAACCTTCTTTCGTAAGTTTTAATTTTTGTTAAATTAAATGCCTTATCATAAGATCTCACCTTATTTTTTATTATAATTCGGTTGATTTCTTAGAAAAGTTATTCTAATATAATTACTGAAGTTCTGCGCATGCGTTAGCCCTAGTTAAACATACGTCAGGTCGTTTCTCTGTGCTGACCAGACCTCTCCAAGCGCGCTTCTGTCTTTTCGTGTTCAATATTTTTTTTTTCCTCGCTTCACTTTTATCAATTTTTCTTTTAAAAATTAATATGAAATGCGATATTATCACATGCTAATGTCGAGTAAGGGCAAAAACACTAGGTCCAGGAGCCTCGATACTACAATGAGTTCCCCATTAAAAAAAAGACAAGGCGTTCGAAAAGAAACACTCCACCAGCCACACCAGGAAGATCCGTAGAAGAAGTGGAACCCCAACCTGGCACCTCACAACAACCAAACAATTATGAGACAGCTCAAGCTATGGGTGAAGAATCGCTTTCAAATACACATAACGAACAAATGGAAGCAGCATCCATCCCCAGAGAACCCAAACCCCCACCAATATTTGTTAGATGTGTCATCAATTGAATAATCTAGTAGGTTCAGGAAAACATTTATGCCAAAGCAGCACCAATGACACTAAATTAATGCCCAACACTCCAGAAACTTATAGAAAAATTATAAAATATATATCTGACACCAAGGCTGATGACCAGACCTATCAACTGCGTCAAGAGAGGGCGCTCAGGGTCGTTATCAGAAGACTGCACCCATCTACGCCAACAGATGCTATAAAAGAAGAGCTCATGGGTATGGGATTCCATGTTCGCCAGATAGTGAACATATTCAAGGAAGATAGAGAACAGCCTGGAATAAAAAATAAAATACCTCTTCCACTATTCTTCGTTGTCCTTCACAGAACACCCGATGTCGAAAACATCTACAAGGTCACACGCCTTTATTATACAAGCGTTGTTGTAGAAAAGCCATACAGCAAGCACCACATCGTTCAATGCCATAACTGCCAGGCTTATGGCCTTACGAAACGGCATTGTCATCACATTCCTAGATGTGTGAGGTGTGGTGAGCAACACTAAACAGAAGACTGTAGGAAGTATAGAACTTCACCTGCAGTATGCGCTTTATGTCACCAAGGACACCCAGCCAACTACACGGGTTGTCAAACATACAAAAATTTAAAACCACGAATGTACGCAACGCCTAGAGAAGAAGGGACATCCAGGCCACCAAGACAATCCTCTAGAACAGTGAACAGAAGAGTGTTCTATGCTCAGATGTTCATAGGAGACACTGTAAACACTCAATCTGAGGCCCTGCCATAAGAACCTAAACCTCAAGAGTTCACACATCAACCTCAAGACCCATATCCCTCCATCCCTGAACGTAGGTTAAATACCCATACATTCATTCCTCCTCCTTCCAATTCCACTGGCCTCACAAGCCTACTGGCATCTTTCCTTTCCGAATTTAGTTCTCTCATTACCCCTCTTATTTCGCTACTTAACAATGTTATATCGAACCTCATTCCACTGCCAAGAAATCCACAAATGTCCTCAACCAAATTCCTCCCCATTCTCCTTTGGAATGCGAATGGTATTCGGAACCACATCAACGAACTGACAATCTTATTACATGACAAAAACATCTACATAGCACTAATAACTGAAACTCGACTAACCAACAAACGCCAAATCAACGTTCCCGGCTACAATATTTATCGAACCGACCATCCTGATAGAACAGCTCATGGTGGCACTGCCATAATTATCCATAGATCCGTTTCCCATCATTTGTTTCTCTTACCAAGCCATAATTTCCTACAATCCACAGCCGTAATAATCCAAACACCCCTTTACCCAATAACACTATTTGCGGCATATTCCCAGCCTAAAACACCCATTTCCGAATCCCAAATTATTTCCTTCCTGAATTCCTTAGGGCACCACTTCCTCCTATGTGCTGATCTAAATGCAAAACACCAGCAATGGGGAGCCAGGTCCACAAATTCCCGAGAGCGAACATTGCTAAATGCACTTAATTCCCATCGCAGCAACATCCTTTCACCTAATACTCCCACATACTGGCCAACAGATCCCTACCGCAATCACGACCTTCTAGACTTTTTCCTACACAAAGGTCTAGGATCACAACACTGTTCCATTTCAAGGTTTGGTGATCTTTCCTCAGACCATAGTCCTCTAGTCCTAACCGTTTCCACATCTCCCATTTCCAAATCATCCCCACCTTAATTTATCAGGGGGTCAGTTAACTGCAACCTTTTCCGTCAAATTCCGTCCGTGCTACTCTGTTCCAGCAAGCAGCTTGGAATGCATCCTCATCTGATCATCCCAAAAAATACCATAACATAAATCCTTTACCTCAAAACCTACTGGACCTTATCCATAGCAAACGTTGCTCTAGGACACTTTGGCAAAGAACCAGGCATCCTGATGACCGGAAATCGTATAATTATTATTCCAAACAGGTAAAAAAGAAACTGGATACCTTTAGAACCCAATCCTACAATTCCTACCTCTCCTCATTATCCGCTAGTGATAACTCCCTCCGGAATGTAACAAAAAAAATCCTTAAATTCCAGTCCATTTCCCATCCACTTCGCCTTGATGATGGTTCCTGGCCTTCGTCAAATGCGAATAGAGCAGAAGAGTTTGCTAAACATCTATCCTACACATTCACCCCTCATCCCGAACTCCATCCCACCCACACTGCTGAAGTTGAAGAATTCCTCTCTTCACCAATTCCTCTCTCTCTACCTCCAAAAACTGTTAACCCCTCTGAGGTCAAACTCCTTATAAACAAATTAAAACCAAGAAAATCCCTTGGATATGACCTCCTCACTTCACAAATCCTCAGACAACTTCCCAAAAAAGCAATCATATTCCTTACCTATCTATACAACTGCATCCTTCGTACAACCAACTTTCCATTGGTGTGGAAACACTCAATAATCATCCTGTTTCCAAAACCAGGTAATCCGTTTAATAACACATCATCCTATAGACCGATAAGCTTACTCCCGATCCTCTCAAAAATCTTTGAGAAAATCCTTCTCAAACGGATCCTACCCATAATCGAATCCCACAACATCCCTTCTCATCAATTTGGATTCCGCTCAAGACACTCCACTGTCCAACAAGGCCTTCGCGTTGTGGTCCATATATCCTCTGCACTTGAAAACAAGCATTATTGCACTGGTGCCTTTCTGGACGTAGCACAATCTTTCGACTGGGTGTGGCACGATGGCTTGCTTTTCAAGCACAAAACCCATTTACCCCAATCCTTACACCTAGTCCTCAAATCCTACCTCTCAAATCGTTCCTTTCAAGTCCGTTGTGACACAAAATTCTCCACTTACTATCCAGTTGTGGCTGGTGTTCCACGAGGTAGTGTCTTGGGCCCATTTCTCTACATCCTCTTCACTTCCGATATCCCTTCAAATCCCGATACATTTCTAGCTACATTTGCTGATGATACTGCCATTCTATCCTCCCACTCAGATCCTCAAATAGCATCTCTAAACCTACAATCTCACCTCTCCTTGATTGAGCAGTGGTGCAACAACTGGCGCATCAAAATCAATGAATCAAAATGCAAACATATCACTTTCACCCTGCGACGCAGATCCTGTTCGCCAATCCTTTTCAATTCAATTCCACTTCCCTACTCAGACACATTCCGTTACCTTGGCTTCCTTCTAGACAAAAGACTAACTTGGAACCCACATACCAGACTTAAAAGACAAGAACTTAACCGACGATATGACCAGATTACTAAGTAGGACTTCTCATCTTTCGATTGAAAATAAACTTTTAATCTACAAGACAATACTGAAACCTATCTGGACCTACGGACTTGAACTGTGGGGAACTGCTAAACATTCGAATATCAAACGCATCCAATCCTTCCAGTTCAAGGTACTTAGAACAATAGCCAACGCCACATATTATGTCACAAATAAGACCCTACACCATGACCTTAACATCCCATTTGTCCTCGACATCATCCTATCCAGATTCCCATACTTTCACTAGAACCTTATCCATCATCCAAATCCTCTAGTTCAATCCCTATCTAGCTCCCTTCATCCCTACAATCCTCCACGAAGGTTAAAACGGCAGTGGCCCAGAGATCTCTTGTAAATATGGTTCTGGAGTTCTGGAAATGGCCAGCTTCTCCACTCATGTCCTGAGCATCTGTGGCTCTAGTGCCCCCTTTCAGTCTCCACTGGCTTCTAATATTAGTGATGCAGCTGGAAAAGTGGCACTGGGATCTTTTGGGGTCTTGCTTTGCCTTCCACATGTGGGGGAAAAAGCCTGGCTCGGAGACTCCTGGGCGAATGTATATATTGTATATAGGTATGATTGTGTTTAGAAGTTTCTATTTTATGTTATTTGTTTACTTTTTTTTCTTTTGTTTACTTTCCTCATCAGTATTATTTATTTACTTTTTATATTTATATTTATTTCTCTATTATTTGTATATATTGTATGAATGAGAGCTCTTAGCCCTCCAGCAGTGGCTGATTGTATTATTATTCAGTAAATAGATTATTAAATATAAATATATATATATATATATATATATATATATATATATATATATATTTACTGTAAATCAATATATTTATAACCTGCATAGGTCATTCTTCATTAAGTTGCTACAAGCAGGACTTCTGTTTCTAATAAAAATAAAAAAATAAAACTTTTAGTATTCCTAAAGTTTTTTTTTTAAATCTTATTTATTGAAAAATATTACAATCTGTCTCAAGGACATTTATAATAGTGTTCACAGATCACATTCACATTCTATGTACAGTAAATAAAATAAATTATACAGAAAAATAATATATAGAAATAGAAAAATCATCTTTATTCTGGGACTAGGTCCCTTTAGAATAACAGTATTGTTCATATATATTAACTACAAATCTGGTCAAAAGACTTATTACAATGAATAATGACAAAATTGTAAACCCTTATATAGGGGTTCAGTATTACAATATTGGAGCTAAAATAATTGCATAATAATCACTGAATGAAATTAGAAAGGAAAGTAAAATCTATTTTATAGGTAAAGCATTGTAGTGATGGAATATAAAAATTTAAAAAAATAATAATAACTGTTAATATGTAGGGAAAGAAATTGTAAAAACTAAAACAAAAAAATATATAAAAAAACAAATAATGATATACATATGTTCCCTAAGATATTTAAGTGATTATGCGTAAAGATTGGGAGAAGAGAAAATAAAATAAAGTATATATATACACATAGCGAGAAGTATGTTGAAGATAATTAGAAATAAAATACATTTCACTGAAATACATTCCATGAATAACAAATTAGAACTTAAGGAAAACAAATTTTATCTACTCACAATGCTTAGTGAGTGGTGATGAAAATTCACGTTCAACACAGAATAAAACAATAAAAAATAAGAGAAAAAAAATAATGTCTAAAGAAAATTAAATCCTTATAACATAGTATGTATTTAACCAGCGTCTGATTGGATTGTGAAGAGGAATTGGAATAAGAGGGTTTTAAAGGTGGATAAGGATGATGCATGGCGGATTTTTAGTGGGATGGAATTCCAGAATGCAGTGGAACGGACAACGAAGGAATGTTTAAATGATGCAGATCTGTGGAAAGGAGTGTAAAGGTCAGAAGGACGAGATCTTGTGGAGAGGGTGTGGATAGATGATTTGAATTGTAGGAGATTGTATGCGTAGGACGGACGATGACTATTGATTATTTGGTAAAGGAATGTGCCTAGGAAATATTGTCTTCGGAAGGAAGGGAAGAGCCATCCTAATTCAGCATAGTGGTGCGAAACACGGGAATACCTCAGGGCCCCTGTGACAAATCTTACGAAGGCATTCATAATTCTTTTCAGTCTCTCCCCGAGTTCTGCCGAGAGGCCACCGTACACCACGCAGCCGTAATCAAGGTGGGGGAAGATGAGGGAAGTTACTAGGAGTCTACGTGTGGAGATGGGTAGGAGATGGCGGAAGCGATGGAATAGTTTCAAGGTACCAATTGAATGTCGGGTAATGTGAGCAATATGGTGTTTCCAGGATAGGGTTAAGTCTATGAAAATGCCTAGGTTTTTTACTGAGGAGGTGGAGGTAATGGGATGGTCGTTTAGGTACAGTATAGGTATGTTGGTATTGGCTCTGAGAAGGGGTTTGGAACCAATGACAATGGCTTGAGTTTTTGCAGCGTTAAACCTTAACCCATTTAAGTTTGCCCAGGCACTGATCCGATTCAAGTCTTCTTGAATTTTGGCAAACGCTTCATGCAACTCTGAGGGATGGAAGGAAAGGTAGATTTGGGAGTCATCGGCGTAAAGGTGATGGGAGCAGTGAAGGATTGAATTATGGATGTCATTGATATAAGAACTAAAAAGGAGGGGAGATATGCTAGAGCCCTGGGCCACTCCTACGGACAAAGTAAGATAGGAAGACAAGGGTTGATTAGGAATATATACAATAAATAAATAAGAATAAAATAACCTAAAAATAAATGAATAAAAAGAACACATACATATCTATATACAATATTTACAACCTAAAGTTATTAATAATTAGTTATCAACAATTGAAAATAGGACTAATCTTAACCACAAGGAAATTAAAAATTCTTGACAAATATTTATTAATTTAAATTCGACCAATTCGACCATTTCCAAAAACAAATCACTACATAAAAACTAATTAATTTGTAATTTCATTGAATTTCAAAATTGATAATTCTTCCTTTATTCTTAAGCGTTTCGTTATTAACTATATTTATTTTGTATCTTTCTTTTGGGATATCATTAATCAACTCTAATCCTGGAAATGAAAACCACCCATTGATTCTTTCTTTTTCAATATATTCGTCAAAATATTCGTCATTTTACAGCTGTCATTTATACTTTGACAGGTGATCGAAATTGGCGACACCGATATAAAAATCGAAAGATAAAACCTAAAACAATGAGTGCAACTAGACCAGATAGTGGAGAAGAAACTGAAGGTTTTTTATACCGTAAGTTTTAATTTGTGCTAAAGTTAAATTTACCATCATTTACTCTCATCTTATTTTTTTATTATATTTTAGTTTATTTTTTAAAGAATATGTACAACATATATATTGTAAATCTTATATTTTTACAACCTGCATAGACCATTCTTTGCTAAATTTTCATTCCAGGACATTTTCACTAAGAATGAAAGGACTTTTAGTATTACAGATCCATATACAATAAAGAGTTGGCCCGATTTTAATTGGGATATTAAAATGTTTTCAATAATTTGTTATCTGAAAATTGAAAAAAGGACAGCTCTTAACCACAAGGAAATTAAAAATTCTTGAAAAATATTTGTTAACTTAAATTATATAATTTCTATTGTCACATTTCGATCATTTAAAAAACTAATTACTATCAACCCGCACAGTGGCATCGCGCGTCCCTCATGTTAAATGAAGCACCTAACCCAGAGAGAAACACTTAATTATCATAAAAATATAAAATATAAAAGATTGCTGCCCAATTATATTGGGTTTGTTATATACACAGCATACTCTTCAATCCTTAGACAATAGATGAACTTATATATAAATATACAGAAGTATTAGTTTATATTAGTAAAATAGATTTTTTTTTTCCTTTTTTTCATTGTTCATGCTTTTTTTATTTATTTTTTTTTCCATTGTCCAAATCAAAAAATTAATTTAGCTAAAAACTTAATAGAAATAGCTAAAATGATAACGGATAATATACATATCAATAAAATAAGAACTGAAATATATAATATATTATTGGATAATTGGTACCCTAAAAGAATTATAAATAAAATATGATACAAAAACCATAAAATGAAACGGATTGATATTAATAATGATAATAAACAGCAGAAAATAAACCTTAACAAAAATAACTACCGAAGTAAAATTTTAAACAAAAAACCGAATCTAATCACAAATTATTTTTAAAATAATAATTCGGAAATATCTAATAACCTTGAAAAATAACCTTATTTATAAAATAAATTGTAAAAATTGCACTAATAAATCTTATATAGGACAAACGGGACAATGGTTCGTAAAACGAATGAAGCAACATGAACAAAATTCCAAGTCCAAATCAAGCAAATCAAACACATCAACCGGCCTTTCACAACATGCAACATATAACAAACACCAATTTGATTTTAAAAATGCCAAAATAATATACAAGGAAAGTAGTAACAATAAAAGAAAGATTATATAGTTTATATATATATTACAAAAAATTTACATAATTCTGTTAACAACCATACAGATGTGGACAATATAAATATTTTTTACGCAAATATAATTAATAAAATTCGTATATAATAATATAATAATCCACCAATGCAAAACATTAGAAGGAAAATCCCTCTCCTTTTGACTATCCCCACCAGGACGATATAAGTCAGTCCCTCCTGAAATAAATTCGACACAATAATAAATTACCGAAATTTAAAATGCCTACCAATGATTCAGTGTATATTCCTCATCATTTCAATTGACTGTCAAACAAAATTAAGTAAAACAAAATTATAGTTAAACTGTTTACTTGGATATGTCTCGGAAAATTAATTGGTCTCTGTAACAACTGGTTATAATTTCTCTGCTCGCAACTGTCAGGTATACAGGTCATTATTAGGCATGAGAGAAAGGCGTGCCCAGCGGTATTCCTTCCTGTCTTGAATTTCGGCAATCTCTTATCCAGCTTCTTTTTATCCTTCTATGGATGTTATCGGACATGTTAATTTTGTGTTTACTTTGTGTTTGAGTTTACTTTGTAGTAGGGTATTATTGTGTCCGTGTACATTATCGTGAAATCTTTTACAGTGTGTCCGTATGTGGTCGTTAACTATATCGATCGTAGTAGATTATCGTAGTATGGGATTTAACGTTGGACCTCATGTCATTCGTCTGTCAAATGTCAGTCCAAGATATTGCACTTTGTCGTGTAATATTTGTTAAACACTCTCCTGGAAACCACACATCTCCTAAATTTCCCGTCGTACAATCTCCACCCTAAAACATTTCAATTGTCCAAACATTTCAAATGACGTGGACGAAGCCCCTATAAAAATTGACAAGTTAATGTTCACTGAACTTATTAATTAGAACATTAAGGATGAACATATTAGGAGGACTCATCAAGGTAATGGTCATTTGTTTTTAATTGTTAGAGTTTTAATGTTTATAGTTACGTACATGTAAGGGTTTTTTTAAATAAAAAGTGTATATGTTATGTATATTTTTATATAAATTTAAGTATATCGGAAATAATTTGACAAAGAACGTTAGAAAATTCAATTAAATGTAATAAGAAATTCATTTTATAGTTCCTGAATATTAACTAATAATGTTATTATAATTTTCCAGTTTTGAAAATGACCCTTAGTATGGTCGAAACGTTAAATTGATGCGTAATAATAAAATGTTGGTGAAAAATGGCCTAATTTATTGTAACAAATAAAAAAATGTATCTCTATTGTTTTCAATTTTACATTAAATAAATCCTGATAGATCTTCAACAGACCATCAAACCGCTCATAACCCTTCTAACCAGACTCCTTTCCGAAATCCCACTTACCTTCCCTCGATGAACACAAAGTCCCTAGCTATTCTCTTATGGAACGCCTAATGGACTGCAAAACCACCGTGACGAACTAGACATATTTCTCCATGACAATTATATTGACATTGCTCTCCTGACAGAAACTCGCTTCACCCAACGGACACATTTCTACATACGTGACTACATCACATATAGATCTGACCACCCAGACAACACTGCCCACTCCGGTTCTTGCATCCTTATCCACAAATCTTTACCCCATTCCCTTATTCCTTCTATTCCAACAGATTCCATTCAGTCAACTTCTGTAATCCTCTCAACTCGTCCTTTCCATCTAACACTTTCAGCTGTATACTGTCCTCCTGGCAATTCCCTCTCGTACAGCCTACTTGAATCCTTATTACAATCCCTCGGATCGCGCTTTATTGCTGGAGGAGACTACAATGCTAAACACCAACGATGAGGTTGTCAATCATCCAACTCCCGTGGTAATACCCTTTCACAAGTTTCTTCTTCCAACAATTATTCCATCCTCTCGCCCATGAATCCTACTTATTTTCCAACATCCCTCAAAAAACGTCCCGATATCCTGGACATATTTATCACCTCCCAGATTTCCTCCTCCCAAACTATAATCAAATCTCTGGATGACCTTTCTTCAGATCATAGTCCAGTTCTGCTTCACTACATTCTGACTTTGCTCCTAAACCATCACTTCCTAAACTGATCACTGGACGAGTAAACTGGGACAAATTTCGTGATGATTTGGAAAACAAACTAGACCTCAAAATCCCGCTAAAGACAAAAGAAGACATTAATGAAATGAAAAAATGTTTTATTATTCTGGGACTGTTGTCCCTTAAGAACAAAATATGAATACAGATTATATGTCTGTGTGGCTACAATTAAATTGTATATTTACAATGAAAGTTGACTTACGATAAAAATACAGAAAAGAGAAAGAAAAGAACAAGTAAATTGTACATATGTATGAGAAACTAAAATAATCTTAATAAATTGAGGTAGTCTCTGGTGGTGCTCAGATATTTCTCTTAGATATATTTCACAATCATTCGGATTGAGAAAGGAGTAGGTGCTTAAAGAGGAGAGGTTTAAACGAGGAAACTGATTGAGCGTGTCGAATATCAGCTGGGATGGAATTCCAGAGGGAGGCGGCTTGTATTACAAAGGATTTGTCAAACGCAGCAGTTCGGTGAGGAGGAGGATAGAGGTCGGAAGTACGAGATCTGGTGGGACGGGATTGGATGGAATATTTGAATTGTTAGCTGTGAAAAATATAGGAGGGTCGATGGGTTCTAATGATTTGGTACAGAAAAGTGGCTAGGAAGTACTGACGGCGATAGGATGGGTAGAGCCACCTCAACTCAGTGTAATACTGGGTAATATGCGCATCCCTTGAGATTCCGAAAACAAATCGTAGTGAGCAATTCATTAGGCGTTTAATCCACCGTACACCATACAGCCATAGTCGAAGTGGGGGAAAACAAGGGAGGAAACTAGGAGTTGACGGGACTTATATGGAAGGAGATATCGTAGACGATTGAACTGTTTTAGGGTGGAGATAGTGCGACGGGAAATTTGGGAGATGTGAGGTTTCCAGGATAAGGATTGATCGAAAGTAACACCTAGGTTTTTAACGGTGGTGTAGAATAAGATAGGTGAGTTGTTCAGGAAGAGATTGGGAGATACCGTAGAGGATTTGAGGAGTGAAGGGGATCCGATCAAGATGGCTTTTGTCTTCTCGGCGTTCAGAGTGAGCCTATTGAGGTTTGCCCAAGAACTTATTCTGTCAATATCTTCCAGAAGTTTTTGAGTGGCATCTGAAATATCTGTCGGATTAAAGGAGAGGTAAATCTGAATGTCGTCGGCATGCAAGTGGTGATGACAGTGCAGGATAGAGGATGGGAGGTCATTTATATAGATGGAGAAAAGGGTGGGGGATAAGGAAGAGCCTTGTGGGACGCCTCTGGTCAGAGGTAGAGATTCTGATGGTGGGTTATTAGGAATTACAACGTACTGGGAGCGACCGGTTAGGAAGGATTGGAACCAATAAAGGGAACTAGAAGAAAAAGAGATATTTTTAAGTTTTGTTAGGAGGATGTTGTGGTCTACTGAATCAAAAGCTTTGGAGAAGTCTAGGAGAATAAGGATGGTTAGTTTCTGCTGATCTATGGCTATGTGGAGGTCTTGGGAAATTTTGATTAGGGCAGACTGAGTAGAATAACCAGGCCTGAAACCGGACTGGTAGGGATTTAGGAGATTATTGTTCTCTAAAAAATGGGATACGTTCATACCAGCCTAAAGACCCGAATTCTCCATCGTTCTTCCCCAACCGATCAGCCACAAGTCGAGTTCTTGATCGCCGAAATCTCCTGTAACACCTCTCATCTCCTCTATTAATGGTGCCATAGAAAAACTGACATCATCAATAACAGACAGTATGTTCGCTTCCGGCACAGTGCGGTGTAAAAAAGACGACGGCCATCAGGTTGTCCTCATCAACCAGGCACAGGACTTAGACGTCTTCGGATGACGGCTTGAATCTCGTTCACCATCAAGCATCTACGAACATTTTGGCACGCTCACCGGACCTTCATCGGAAATCTTTTATTTTACATTATATTATCAAGGCTATTTATTAACTTATTATTTATATACTTTTTTTACTATTTACTTTATTTTTTCTTCACGTCATCTAATGTATTTAATCTTTTTCAGCGTCTTTCCATCAAATACCGAATGTCCTCTCCGAAATCCTACTCATGTCTAGTGTCCTAACTTCCTGCCACGTCAACTCCCAATCCCTTCCAGCCCATTACGATGAATTCCTAGAATATTTTACCCAAAACTTTTACCACATCATCGCAATTTCCGAAACCTGGCTCAAGCCCTACATCCCCTCCTCTTCAGTCTCCCTTCCTAACTACACCCTAATCCGCCACGACCGGGACAGCCGGACTGGCGGAGGTGTAGCTCTGTACGTTCATACCAGCCTAAAGACCCGAATTCTCCATCGTTCTTCTCCAACCGATCAGCCACAAGTCGAGTTCTTGATCGTCGAAATCTCCTGTAACACCTCTCATCTCCTCTATTCCGTGGTATATCGTCCTCCTCTTGTTCCGTTTGACCCGTCTTTCGAAGCTTCCCTCTTTAACTTTGTGCCCCTTTATTCCAAAATTATCATTTCCGGTGACTTAAACACCAATTTCCTCTCCGACTCCAGCGACAAATCATACCTAGAAAACCTTTTTTTCTCCCTTCATCTTTTTATCGTTCCTTTTTCTGCTACGCATCACACCGCAAGGTCCGACACTTGGTTGGACCTGTACATTATTGATTCCGCTCAAAACCTCCTTTCCTCTTCCCAATTACCAGTTTCTTTTTTATCGTCGCATGACCTAATCCAAATATCCTATAATATCCAAACCCCTCCGATCCTACCGAGAACGGTAACTTTCCGGAACCTCAATGGCCTTACTCGGGAAAAAATCTTACCTTCCCTAGAATCCCTAGATTGGAATATAATATATTCCTGTACCTCAATTGATTCCATGGTTGACATTCTCACCTCCAATCTTATTAATATCCTTGATGACCATGCCCCTCTCAAAACCTCCACCTTTCGTCGCCTTCCTGCTCCCTGGATGTGTCAGAAAATTAAGGATCTTCAGAAGAGGCGTGATGCAGCCCGGAGACGCTTTAGACGCACTAGATTGCCTGACGACTATCAAGCGTTCAGGGCGCTCCGCAACCTGACACAATCCACAATCCGACGAGCCAAATCTACCTATTTCCATGAAGCCCTTTCCTCAGCTCCTGATTCCAAATCCAAATGGCTACTCCTTCGTAAACTCTCTCTTTGTGATCCTACCAGATCTCCTCCCTCTGCAGTGCCCCCAGTTTCATCAAATGACTTAAATTCTTATTTTATATCTGCTTCCTCTTCAACTCCTTCATTTCTCCCTTCCTTCTTTCCTCCTGGAACATCTTTCAATGACGCCGATTTTTATTTTTCAGATATTTCTCCCACAGACCTCATATCCGCCGTGATGAAATCACACTCTAATTCTATTGGTCCAGATGGCATTCCCGTCAAATTAATTAAATTATGCCTCCCTGAAATCCTTCCGGTACTCCTTTTCATCTACAATTTTTCCCTTCAAAATTCAGTATTCCCTTCCTTGTGGAAAAAAGCCACAGTCCGTCCTTTAAATAAAAATTCTAATCCGTCTTCCCCTGAAGATTTCCGGCCAATCTCAATCCTTTCTAACCTTTCCAAACCCCTGGAGAGAATTGTGCAATCCCAAGTTTCCACCTTCCTTGAACAGTCCAATCAACTTGACCTTTACCAATCTGGTTTCCGACCAGGTTATTCCACACAATCCGCCCTAATCAAAATCATTAATGATGTTCAGTCCGCCATTGATGACAAAAAACTAACCGTCCTTATACTCATTGACTTTTCCAAAGCCTTTGATTCCATCAACTACTCCATTCTCTTTTCCAAATTAAAATCATTATCCTTTTCCCATAGTTCTATCCTATGGTTTCAATCATTCCTTTCCCAACGCTCACAAGCTGTCGCTATTCCTAATCAACCCTTGTCTTCCTATCTTACTTTGTCCGCAGGAGTGGCCCAGGGCTCTAGCATATCTCCCCTCCTTTTTAGTTCTTATATCAATGACATCCATAATTCAATCCTTCACTGCTCCCATCACCTTTACGCCGATGACTCCCAAATCTACCTTTCCTTCCATCCCTCAGAGTTGCATGAAGCGTTTGCCAAAATTCAAGAAGACTTGAATCGGATCAGTGCCTGGGCAAACTTAAATGGGTTAAGGTTAAACGCTGCAAAAACTCAAGCCATTGTCATTGGTTCCAAACCCCTTCTCAGAGCCAATACCAACATACCTATACTGTACCTAAATGACCATCCCATTACCTTCACCTCCTCAGTAAAAAACCTAGGCATTTTCATAGACCAAACCCTATCCTGGAAACACCATATTGCTCACATTACCCGACAGTCAATTGGTACCTTGAAACTATTCCATCGCTTCCGCCATCTCCTACCCATCTCCACACGTAGACTCCTAGTAACTTCCCTCATCTTCCCCCACCTTGATTACGGCTGCGTGGTGTACGGTGGCCTCTCGGCAGAACTCGGGGAGAGACTGAAAAGAATTATGAATGCCTTCGTAAGATTTGTCACAGGGGCCCTGAGGTATTCCCGTGTTTCGCACCACTATGCTGAATTAGGATGGCTCTTCCCTTCCTTCCGAAGACAATATTTCCTAGGCACATTCCTTTACCAAATAATCAATAGTCATCGTCCGTCCTACGCATACAATCTCCTACAATTCAAATCATCTATCCACACCCTCTCCACAAGATCTCGTCCTTCTGACCTTTACACTCCTTTCCACAGATCTGCATCATTTAAACATTCCTTCGTTGTCCGTTCCACTGCATTCTGGAATTCCATCCCACTAAAAATCCGCCATGCATCATCCTTATCCACCTTTAAAACCCTCTTATTCCAATTCCTCTTCACAATCCAATCAGACGCTGGTTAAATACATACTATGTTATAAGGATTTAATTTTCTTTAGACATTATTTTTTTTCTCTTATTTTTTATTGTTTTATTCTGTGTTGAACGTGAATTTTCATCACCACTCACTAAGCATTGTGAGTAGATAAAATTTGTTTTCCTTAAGTTCTAATTTGTTATTCATGGAATGTATTTCAGTGAAATGTATTTTATTTCTAATTATCTTCAACATACTTCTCGCTATGTGTATATATATACTTTATTTTATTTTCTCTTCTCCTAATCTTTACGCATAATCACTTAAATATCTTAGGGAACATATGTATATCATTATTTGTTTTTTTATATATTTTTTTGTTTTAGTTTTTACAATTTCTTTCCCTACATATTAACAGTTATTATTATTTTTTTAAATTTTTATATTCCATCACTACAATGCTTTACCTATAAAATAGATTTTACTTTCCTTTATAATTTCATTCAGTGATTATTATGCAATTATTTTAGCTCCAATATTGTCGTACTGAACCCCTATTACCCAACTGTCCTCGTTAATTTATCCTAAGAGCTTAATTAATACTTAATGTATTACATGTATTTTGTCATTAATCATTGTAATAAGTCTTTTGACCAGATTTGTAGTTAATATATATGAACAATAATGTTATTCTAAAGGGACCTAGTCCCAGAATAAAGATGATTTTTCTATTTCTATTTCTATTTCTATAAATAATAACACATTTATCAATAAGATTAACTTCCCACAAAATACTAACTTGTCACATCATATTCGTATCTTATTACAGGAAAAACGCAGAGCAAGATCGAAGTGGCATAGGACTAGATACCCAACAGATAAATCGCATTACACCCAACTGACTAACAAACTGAAATCAGAAATAAGAAAATACAAAATTCAAAATTTACTAAATTTTACTGAAAAACTTACAACCACTGACAAATCATTATGGATGACCACCAAAAAACTTCTTAAGTTTCAAGACTTTAATCACCCACTACCTACTGATTTCCAAACCTGGTCCAAATCCGACGAAGAAAAAGCCCAACTATTTGGTCAACATCTCTTCCAAACTTTTAACCCACATCCCGATATCCTTAATTCAACTCACATCAATTGTATTGAAGCAGAACTGGATATTCCTCTCCAAATGTCTCTGCCACCCAAAGCATTTCATCCCATAGAAATATCCAACATCATTCAAAAATTGCCTTCCCGTAAAGCTCCTGGACATGACCTAATTACATCCCAGATCCTAAAACTTCTTCCTCGAAAAGCCATCCTATTCCTTACTTACATATATAATGCTGTACTCCGTTCTACATATTTTCCTGATCCTTGGAAACGATCTATTGTTAAAATGATCCACAAACCCAAAAAACCACCAGAATACCCATCCTCTTACCGTCCTATCTCTCTTTTATCCATCATGGGCAAAATCCTAGAAAAACTCATCTTAAAACGCCTGTACCCTATTCTAAATTCTAAACACATAATCCTAGATCACCAATTTGGTTTCCGAACTTCCCATTCCACTATACAGCAATGTCATCGTGTGGTAGACGTAGTCTCCTCTGCATTTGAGTGCGGAATATACTGTACGGGAGTCTTTCTCGACGTTGAACAGGCGTTTGATAGAGTTTGGCACCCGGGACTGCTGTACAAACTCCGAAAATTCCTACCACCTACATACTTCCTCATTATCCGTTCTTACCTTACTGATAGATACTTTAAAGTAAATCACAATAACGCCTATTCATCCCTTTTTTCCCAGTCCGCTGGTGTTCCTCAAGGTAGTATCCTAGGTCCTATCCTCTATACAGTTTATACAGCTGACATCCCTACCTGTCCCAACACTGTCATCACCACATATGCCGATGACACATGTATCCTATCAGTAAACAATGACCCAGCAATTGCATCCCAAATGCTTCAATCACACATCATAAATCTAGAAGAATGGTGTCAAAACTGGAGAATTAAAATAAACTCCAATAAATCCCACCAAATTACCTTTACCCTTCGTCGTAAACCAACGACTTCCTGTCCTACAGTTTCCTTTAACAATACTCCACTTATCCCTGTTGAGCAAATCCGATACCTAGGACTCCACCTGGACAAACGACTAACTTGGAATCCTCATACTAGACTGAAACGACAAGAAACCGCTCGACGTTTCCGATTACTTCAGCACTTACTAGACAAACGCTCTAAACTTCCCATTAATTACAAAAGACTCATATACTTGACTATAATAAGACCTATTTGGACTTACGGAGTTGAGCTATGGGGCTCCACTAAACCATCGAATTCCTCTCGCATCCAATCCTTACAATCCAAAATCCTTCGTAAAATCCTCAATGCTCCTTACTTTGTCACTAATAAAATTATCCATAAAGATCTTAATGTTCCTTATGTTTCAGATCTGGCCCAATCCAGATACCTATCCTTCCATAATAAACTTCAGAATCATCCCAACCCTCTCGTTTCTAACCTTGCTTCCTCTTCAATTCCTGATAACCCTCCGAGGCGTCTGAAAAGAAGATGGCCCAGGATCTCCTAATGTAGTCATATCATTAGAGTGCTACCATTGGGTAGTTAATCAGCAAGTGTATTCATGTCATTATATCAATTATGTCCAAATTTACTTGATGTATTTATGTAATACAGTTGTAAATGTCATAAAGAAATAAAAAGAAAAAACATTAAATAAATACATAAACTAAAACTCTCAGGCTAGCCATGCATGTGGTGGTGAATGATTCCCAGGGAGTCGAGGACTATATTTTCAGCCAACCTCGCTACGTCCTTAATGTCGACACCTAGTTCCTCTAGGAAGCTCCTGGTTTTCTTTTTGGAATTGTTCCGCGAGACCCAAACCAGAGGCCTCTCACGGTGAACTCTCTCTCTCCAAAGGTCTAACGGAATTTCTCTTATAGGAAAGGGATGCATTTATCGTAAGTGTTCTTCTTTGCCCTTTCCACTTCACCCGCCTGATCGAAGTCATTGCTCACAAAGCGGACAGTTGGATCCAAGATCAGCTCAGTCCTTCCTGTATTGGGAAATGCGACGATATCCGCGTATCTCGTAGAGCCTTCACTATCGATGCAATATACCTCGTCAAAGCAGGTGAATTTCCTGTCCCTAAGGAGCCTCATCAACTCGAACTTGACCCGGTGGTGACGACGTGTTATGAGGAGGGAGTTGTTGGGGCATTTTCCCAGCACATGGTCTGGTGTTTCAGACTCTCTGCCACATTTACGGTAGAGGGACCCAACTTCTCTAGCCTGTCCGCTGACTCCTAGGACTCCACCCAGGAGCGCATAATTAATGTTTAGTTTTAGGGCATTCAACCATTCAGACCCAGACAGTAATTGCTTTTCGTAGATGTATCTATTTCCTCAAATGCATTTTCTCGAAGCAACTGCCGTAGAGCTTTCACTTTTCGATGATCCTGATCAACCCCCAATCTCTCGGCACATTCAGCAACTTCAGCCTAATAATTGAAGGTAGACTGAAAAAGGGCATCTGGTACATTGGACAGTCGCTGTGCAATGGATCAATGTTGAAGAGGAACCTCCCATTGGCAGCGGATTAATCCCAATCCTCGGTATCCTGGGGGCATACAACATCGCTGTGGAAGTATTGGCAGGGTGTCCAATAATGGCCTTTACGCTCCTGCAAATCATAGTGTCGATGCCCTCCAGTATGGAAGGACGCAGCTTTGTTAGGGGCGCAGTTTGGAGAGGGTAAGTAAGACCCGGGAACAGATATTGATTGACAATGTTGAGTTTCTGCTCAGGTTTAAGTAAACAAGAGGTTACCAGCTTGTTTAAATTATCATTCAATTTAGTCACCGAATCTTCGTTGAATTGTAGCTCTCCCGAGAATGTACATCCTAAATACTTAATCGTATCTCCATTCTTCAATGTTTGGATGTACTCACCATTCTCAAGGGAGAGCATCGTAGTTTCCAGCTCTCCTTCATTTAGAACGATGCCCATACTTTTTTGAGGATTTATAGCCTGACCAATTTCTTTATATGTCCTCTGTATGCTGTCAATAACTCTTTCTCCAGCCCCCTTGTCTCGCGCCGACACAGCCTGGTCATCCGCGAAACCTGTTAGGACCACACAATTTTGCTCATTCCTTAATTTGTATCAAAATTTCTTGGAAAAGTCCTCATCGAACAGGTCGCGGTAGAGATGGTCGATGGCCACGTTGAAGAGTGAAGACGACAGGGGGCCGTCTTGGGGTACACCGCGCAGCACTTTGATCTGGCAAGTTCTATGAACACCGTTACTAATTTTTATGGTGTTCGTGCTAAGGAGAACTGATATGACATTTGTAAGATTTGGTGACACACCTCTCGCTTCTAAGGAGCTTACGATGTGTTTGTGGCCAACATTGTCAAAAGCACCGACAACGTAGAGGAAAACTATCGCACAGTCATTTTTCATTTTTTGTGCATTTTTTAATACCGAGTCGATAATCCTTGCGTTGACGTGCGTTCCCGGGTGGCCTTTTATAAAGCCTCTCTGACTCTTATGGAAGGTGACCTGCTTTCTTAATTCGTGGTCCAGAACCTTCTCTATGATTCGGCGCACAATCGAATATATGGTGATCGGTCTCCAGGTAGAGATATTGTTTATATCACCTTTGCCCTTATATATTAATATTGTGCGCCCTTGTCGAAGTGGTTCCGGGACATAGGCCACCTTCAGCATTATCTCTGCAATCGTTTTGATAATGTTTGATACGTCAAAATATTTGATTGTGTGGATCAGAACTCCATCAGGCCCCGGCGATGTGTCCATTGATGTTGACTTAATGGCTTTCCTGACAGCTTCTATCTCAATGGACAGCAAATTTGGCATCGGGGCACACTGTTCGTAATCCGCACGCCCGCAGAGATTTTCGCTTTCAAAGAGGTCTTTATAATGCCTCTCGATTTCGGCCATATTTAGAGGACACCGTTTAGGAGCGTCGGCATTCATTACAGTTTGCACAACCTTTTTTCTTTTATTGTAATAATTATATTGAGCAACCTCATACTGATACTGCTCTTGCCAACGACCCCTGTCTACTTTGTTTGCCCTCTGCGGATTTGAAACTTGTCCAGCACCCTTGTCAGCCATTTTCATTTTTTTTTTCCTCATCCTATAAAATTCGACGGCTGGGTGCTGGGGACCTGGCAGTTCCGCATTGATAACTTTGAGGAACTTTAGAAACTTGCCTACGGCCTCATCAAAATCCGCAGTATTTACCATATTTTGCTTTGATAGGTTCTTGAACGTAGTAGACCATCCAACAATGTCCTCTTTTATTTTTGATGTCTCACCCTCTCCATTTCTAGGACCTATCACGTTCTTCACTATGCCCCTCAATGTATTGTTATTCGCCTCCCTGGGATGTTTTTTTGCAATGTGGGTTCCGAGACCTCGTTCGCCCTTAAAAGAAAGCCCGCATATCGGACAAACTTTACCATCAGGGCGTAGAGCTTCATTATGCCGTTCACTAAATACCTCTGCGACATTCAGCGGACCATTTGGCAATCTGGGAAAGACATCATCTATCGACACCGTCTTTCCCAATACCACACCTTCTGTGTCAGGCCATTCCACTTTAATAAATTTATTTTCTCCGCCTCCTGCAGTAGCCACAGACATCACAGAGGCAACAACCGCCTCTTGAACAGGTTCTCCAGTTCTCAGAACCCATACCTTCCGTCAAACTTCGATCTTTTTCGTTGGTATTTTGTTCATTGCAATATTATTTTTTCGTTCTAGACTATGCCCACCTCGCGCATGATTGAAACAATCTGTTTAAGGTGTGTGAAATGCAAAATTAAATAAATAAATAAATAAAAAGTTACAAACTATAGAATCAAGTGTTAAATAAATTTAGTTAAAATATAAACTCAATAAAAGGTTAAAAAAATATAAATCTATCAAATAAATTGCTTATAAATAGGTTACAATACAGAATCAGTAAAAAGTGTATAGTTAAATTTTAAGTACAAGTTAAAAATAAGTGAAAGTTAAAATCTAAAAAAGTTAAAATCTAAGAAAGTTAAAATCTTAAAAAATTAAAATCTAAAAAAGTTAAAATCTAAAAAGTTAAAATCTAAAAAAAAAATTCCTAAAATGAGTTACAATATAAAATCAATAAACTGTTAAAAAGTTAAAATCTAAAAGAATAAATAAATAAAACAATAAAAACAATAATTGCCTAAATCAGTTGAAAATCAAAAGATAAAAATTTAGGAAGTTATAATCTAAAAAAAACAAACAATATATATACACCTATCCACATCTCATTAAATATATTAAATTTAATATATTGCCTAGTGTATTAAATAAAATACAAAATATAGGATCATTAAATACTTAAAAATTCAGTTCAGCAATAATAAATTAAAAATTTAAAAAAAAAATGTGTACATATATTGGTCTACTTTAAAAATTTGATTTAAAACGTTATATAGATAATAAATTATGATAATAAACACTAATTTTCTATTTTATGAGAGAAAGGGATCGAATATATAAAATACGTAACAGTCAAATTAGTTGGGCTCCTTCGATGATTGTAGATAAGACGACACTGACCTTGCTTAGAGGTGGAGGGGACCGACAGGTACCAGGCTGCAGAGCGATAAGCACTGCCACTCCCACAAGTACACCACCATCGTTGCCTTCTGATTCTAGCTAATATCCTCGCTCAATCTTTATAAAATTTCACGTGCAGGTCTGTAGCACTCAGCTCCGTCTAGGTGCCAAATCTCAGGTGAATTGGACGAAAATTACCCAATCATAGATGATAATGACGTCGAACCGATCTTTCTTTCTCACCGGCTTGAGCCGAACTCATAACCTAATTAAAATAACCTAATCTTTTTTTTTATCATTGATACAACCTAAACTTATTTTATTTATTAACTTCAGATATTTGGAGTTATTTTTTTTTATTCTTTAAAAGTTACGGAAATGGGGTCATGAGGTTTCTATCGACTGAACATGATAAATAATTCATTTGTAAATATAATGTAATTTCATTGAATTTCAAAATTGATAATTCTTCCTTTATTCTTAATTGTTTCGTTATTAACTTTATTTATTTTGTATCTTTCTTTTGGGATATCATTAATCAAGTCTAATCCTGGAAGTGAAAACCACCCATTGATTCTTTATTTTTCAATATATTCGTCAAAATATTCGTCATTTTACAGCTGTTATTTATACTTTGACAGGAGATCGAAATTGGCGACACCGATATAAAAATCGAAAGATAAAACCTAAAACAATGAGTGCAACTGGACCAGATAGTGAAGAAGAACCTGAAGGTTTTTTATACCGTAAGTTTTAATTTGTGCTAAAGTAAATTTATCATCATTTACTCCATCTTATTTTTTTATTATATTTTAGTTTATTTTTTAAAGAATATGTACAACATATATATTGTAGATCATATATTTTTATAACCTGCATACACCAGTCTTTGCTTAATTTTCATTCCAGGATGTTTTCACTAGAAATGCATGAACTTTTAGTATTACAGGTTCATATACAATAAAGAGTTGGCCTGGTTTTAATTGGGATATTAAAATGTTTTCAATAATTAGTTATCCGAAAATTGAAAATAGAACTGCTCTTAATCACAAAGAAATTAAAAATTCTTGACAAATATTTATTAACTTAAATTATATCTGCGGCAGAATATTAAAAAATAAAAAAAAGTTATATAATATCTATTGTCACATTTCGTCCTTTCCAATTCGACAATTTCCAAAAAAAAAAATTATTAGCAACCTGCACAGTGGAATATTAAATTAATTAAATCAAACCCCTCATATTAAATGAAACCACATAATTTTACTATAGCCTAATTGGACCTAATCATATTTTTCAATGATACAATCTAAACTGAGTTTATTTATTAACTTTACGCACTGTGGGTATGGCGTGCTTCTCATATTAAATGAAAGCGCATAATCCAACGGTAACCTAATTGAACCTAATTATTATTTTTTTAATGAAAATATATAATTACAGTCGTTATTTATACTTTCATAGGAGGTCAAAAGTGGCGAAACCGAAATAAAAATTTTAATGGAAAGAAAAAACCCAAAAATATGACTGTCAGTAGACCTTTTTATGACGAAGAACCTGACATCGTTTTTTTAGGTAAGTAGTAAATTTACTATGATTTAATAGTATGTTATATTTTAATTGATTTTTTATTTAAAATAACTCTAACATAAATGCTGTAAATATATATGAATTTTGTAAGATTGTGAACTTTTACATTTAAAGTTTTTTAGGCTTTGATTAATGTGATTCAGTTTTGACAAAAGCATAAAAAAACTGCATAGGTTATTCTTTTCATTCTTTCATAATTTTCAGTTCTGGCTTTTAATTTTTTTTTTATTATTATTATTTTTTTTTTCGGCATTACAACTCTTGTTGTGTCTGGGTTTTCTGCAGCTCCAACCACCAGTCAAGAAGTGCAGCCGTCTTCCAATCGAGGACACATAAGATAGCTTCCACTTCATGAGCCTTACTAATTTTATGTCTGACTATCCGTTTTGTGTGAATTCTTTCTTCTAATAATTTTCTCAATATATTTCATCCAGGCTTCCAGCGAACGTTTCCAGCCAGGGTTCCAGCCCAGCTTAATCAGCCAATCCTTATAATGCTCACAACACTGGCATCTCTATATATAGCTCCTGCAGCTCAAAGTTCGTTCGCATTCACCATCATTGGTTGATATTGAGTATTGGGCAGAGCTGAGCAAAATGTATTTTAAATAATATGTATAATATGTATGTTTTTTAAAAAATACAGTGTATACATATTTAAAAGTATTTCAGTTACACAGTATTTACATTTCTTATCAGAAATTATATTTCAAATACAAAATATTATAAATATTTTGTATTCTACTTACATAATAATTTCTGGTGGACAATCAGCATGTAATAAAGGAAACCTACTCTATTTAGTAAATTTTATTATTTTAGTAGTATCTTGGATATAAAATATAAATAATTTTATTGTATTTGGTATTTTAAAAAGAAAATGCAGTAGTAAACAACCTATTTTATATTCAACTTCTTAAAATGCAAAATACAAAAAATATATTTTAAAATATTTTATTTGAAACTCTGTCATAAAAAAAGTCTGTTACTGAACCGAATATTCTTTTAGAAACGCGAAAAACAACAATACAATAATTTGATTAACAAACTTTTTGGTTTAATTACTGAGTTCAATATTTAAACTATCATTAAATAAATGAAAATAAATTAATATTCTCCGAATATATATAAATTGTCTTAATGCAGTATACAAATCTAAAAGTATCCTGGATGCACTTTGTAATTAATTTGCAATCCAACTTATTCATTACTACCATCAGAAACCTCCGCATTGGAAGCTATTTGTCAGTATTAAATCAAGTGCTCCATTCCTCTGTGTGATTTGAAAATGTTTGTTATTACTCTCAATTTAAAATGTTAATAATTGATAGATAAATATGTTTTACTGATTAACGATGAGTTTTAATAACATTCCATTTGACGAATGATATGATTTCAGACAAATCCATCAGAAATAAGAGTATTTGGTCTTTTTTAGGACCAGAATTTGATAGTCGAAATATATGCAGTAAATGTCACAAGTTGAAGAGGAAGGACCAAAAACGGATTCAAAAATATTGTTCAGATAGCCAAGCGAAACCCGAGCAAGTCGAAAGTAAGTAACAATACTTCGTTACAATAGCTGTTAAAAACTACCGTATGTGCTAACTAGACTAAATTCTAAGCTCACTCAAAACAATAAACCGTCTCATCAGTGACAATGAAATCCATACCAGGGGCTAGCAAACCTGAAAAAACTGGAAAAATCGGAGAATTTTTTATGTAATATTACTTAAATTCAAATATTTTAATACCTGATCATCGATTTTTATGAAGAGGATTTTTTTCCAGTAATTGCTATTAATTTTTCCAATTATCTTCTTAAAACTATATAAAAATAAATCGTTTTGGTCCCACTGGAGGCCATTTACTAGGAATATTTGTTTTCCAAAAAATCTTTAATTCTTAGATAAGTTTAAACACAATGTTTTTCATATTTTTAAGAACTGATTTCATGCGTTTATTTTTGTCTACAGAGATTCTTGATTATAGTCAGTAGTAACCATAAAAATAGCGATTATTTCGACATTCGGTACTTAATACAGTGCAAACACTATGTATAAGTCTATTTATATTTTTTTTTCTTATTTAATATAACATTTGGAGACCGGTCGTCTCCATTTGCTTTCGGACAAACTTCGTTTAATTTTGGCATTCCGTGTACAGAGCAATCAATGGAACTGCTGAAACATTTATAATTGATCCTTTACGTATGTCTTTAAGGACATACCTACATTATTTACATTAGTATATTTCAGAAGCTACATTTTTATACTTCATTTATCTACCTACACTTGTAGGAAAATTAGTTTAGCCTGGTTAATTAAGTTGTTTTTATTGAAATTGCTATCAAACCTACCCTGTCCTACGGCAGACATTTATGTGATCTTGCCCATATTTATATTTTTCACTATTTATATACTTATATTTTTTTATATTTGGTTACTAGTCGAATTTTTATATTATATTTTATCTATACCAGCTTACGATTTCTGCAGTCTATTTTGTTGTTAAAAATGCAACCTGACCTGCCGGCTAAACGACAGACCCACCATGTGGTCTTGACCCACCTTGATATTTTCACAAGTTAAAACCGTAAAGGCTTACTTAACAACACAATGACAAAAATCAATGCCCTATCCATGCACATAGATGACTTTCTGCCGCTCACCGTATATTACATTATCAATATATACTGTAAAATTCTAACATTACCAGCTCATTTTTAGGTTAGCCATATAATTTGCCATAATTTCTAAAACGTTTTAGTTCAAAAAATGTATTGCAACACTTTATATTTTAATTCAATGAAACTTTATAAACAGGCTCCTGACTACATCTGTGGTTAAAAAGGTTTGAAGATTATAATTAGGGACCGGATCTTTGTATACCAAAACCCCGAAAAGAATGTCGCAAAAAAACTTAAAAATGTGCGTAATCGTCTAATAAAAACAATAAAAAAATATAAGTTTATTTAACTACTATAAACGTGCAAATACCATCCATTTAATTGGTTTTGGAATTCATTAAAATAACATGGAAATCCGATATCTAGTTATTATAGTAGATTAAAATATGTACACCTTCAAACAATATAATAAATAAATATTTAAATTTAATTTAAGTTTAAATATTACGAACCATTTAAATATTCTGAGCCAGCAATGTTACTTCTCCTTTATATGGCGTCACCAAGGAAATCATTAACAGACCCCTTTTTATCAAATAATTAACATCCGCCGAAAATTTCGTGAATGGCTTTATCTCATTGTAACCTAACACACAACAATTTTATTTGAGAAAACTCTCGGAATTGGGGCGTTTTCAATCTGGAGATCGGCAAACTTTGTCTATTTAAATAGGTATTAAAAACTCATTAACACCCATTTGCTTTACACTTAAATCGTAAGATAATTTGATCACATAATCGAGAATAAAGGTGGCCTACAAAAATATTGGACAATTTGGCGTGGTCTCCACACCCAACATGTCAAAATCACGAAGTTATATAGGCCAACCGGCCCAATATTTTTGCGGACCACATTTTTTTCTCTATTTTGTGATCAAATTATCTTACGATTCAAGTGGAAAGAATTTATTTATTTATTATTTAGTATCTAATTAAATAAACTGGAAAACTTCCCGGTTCTGAGAATTTTCACAGATAAAAGTTTTCTCTGTTAGGACAACATGAAGCTATTCAATTGGTTGAAGTGGATGTTAATAATTTGATAAAAAGGTGTCTGTACCACGGATTACTATCGTAACATAGCTAAACATAAATATAAAAAATAAATACAATTAGGTTTTGTATAATTAAAAGAAAAACTTAAAAGGGTGAAAACCAATCAACTTTTTAAGATAAAGTTAGAAAAATTATTATTTTCTTACCGTTATCCAGGATTTGGAGAAAATGTAAACATATTAAAAGAAAATTGTAAAACATGTTATCAAATATTAAATTACATTATAATTTTCCACTCCGTTTCATTATTCATAATTTATATTTCCACAGGTCCTTTTCTCTTTTTTGGCAATCATCGAGACATCCAATCCCCAGAAGAACAAAGAAACATCAGCAATAAAATCGAGGCAATGGATTATCAAGAAAGAAATGAATGTAATACGAATGAGTATTTTCCCAATAATTTATATCTTAGTAAAATAAATACAATACAATATAAAAGAATGTATATTGGAATTTATACGGGCAAAGAGAATGAGTTTTAAGCAGAAAACAACGTCGTGGGAGAATATATTATTAATATTCGTGGGGGGTGTTTTGAATATATGATTAACTAAGATTCAAAAACAATATACAGGATATTATTTAAGGTTAAATCTTAAACGGGAACGATTTATTGTTAAAATGTTAAGCTAATTAAGTTTTACTAAAAATTTATTTATGGGTAAGTAATTAAATAAGTGCCTATCTTTCATAGTACACTGCTCATTAAATAAATAACATTAACAATAACAACCATATTTATACGAGCAATGAAAATCCCAGTTCAGTGTTAGCATCCGAAGAGAGAAGACGTTTTTCTATAGTCGCTCACAGATAAGATTTATTAATTTCTTTTTTTATTACTTTTCACTTATTATTTGTTATTTACTATAAGGATATATATATTTTTTTTTAATATAAACTATAAGGATATATTTATTTTATTTCATTTTATCATTTTTTTGTCTTCTTTTTCTCTTTATTAATTACTTTCTTTTATTACGTTTTATTTTATATTTCTATGGGGGACCCCATAGATTTAAATAGCCCAAAGGTTAAACGAAAACGACCTCGGGGTCGTCTTAATTTTGAAGCCGAAAATACGGATAGTGCGATCCCAATTAGCCCATCGTTCTTAATAATAGAAAGATCAGATGATCAAAATTTTGAAAAAGTATCCCCGTTCTTAGTAAATAAGTTTCTTTCAGGATTAGTAGGAGACTTAAAAAATGTGAAAAAGCTAATAAATGGTACATTACTTATTGAAACAAAAAACGGAAAACAATCAGAAGAACTATTAAAATGTAAAAATTCTGGTGGCCAGTTTCCTGTACAGGTTTCCCCCCACAATACCTTAAATTACAGTAAAGGAGTGATTCGATGTTACGATCTTCAATTTCTAGAGATAGACGAAATTAAAAATAAATTGTCTTCTGTGATAAAAGACATATTAAGCATTAAAATAAAAAAAAATGGAAATGAGATATTGAAAAATTCATATATCGTGACCTTTCCTACACCGAGAATTCCGGAAACAATAAAGATAGGATTCCATACGGTTAAAGTGCAAGATTATATTCCTAATCCCCTTCGCTGTTTTAACTGCCTAAACTTTGGACACCCTTCGAATGTCTGCAAAAAACAAAGTAAATGCATTCAATGTGATGATACACGATGATAACGTGAGATGTACGCGCCCAGCCCGCTGTAGTAATTGTGCCCAAAATCACAACTCATTAGATCGTCGATGTCCAATTTTTATTATGCAGAAAGAAATAAAAACTATCCAAACCATAAATAAAATATCTTTAAACGAAGCAAAAAAAAATTATAAAGAACAGAATCCAACCCAGTTTACTAGATATTTTGCTGAAATTACAAAACAAAATCCTAACACTATCGAAAAGAAAGACATTGGCATTCAAACAAATTCATTGTTTAACTTTAGAGAAAACATATTTAATACCACTTACTCAGCTAATACTAGAAATACTCAATAATATAATAATATAATATAATAATAATAAGGCTTAGCGAACTCGAAGGTTCGATGCCGACACCACCAATCGCTTGTTACACACCTCCCTCCACCGTTCGCCGTCCAAACCCAGTCCCTTCAGATCGGCTTTAATGCAATCTTCCCACCTTCGCTTCGGTCTACCCCTCGGACGCTTACCATTCGGCACAGCAAATATTAACCTTTTAGGAATTCTCTCGTTACTAAGCCCAACAACTTTACAAGCCCATTTGATTCGCCTCGATGAAATTACCTCAATTATATTATCCGGATACAGCTCATGCAATTCGGCGTTGTGTAACCGTCTGAACTCTCCGGTTAACTCATCCTTCTTCGGTCCGAATATTCTACGCAATACTTTATTTTCAAAAACCTTAAGACGCTGCTCATCCCTTAATGTAAGCGGCCAAGTTTCGCATCCATAAAGAACTGTAGGCAAGATAATTGTTTTATAGATTCTAATTTTTAAGTTTCGGGACAAGAGGCGCGAACTAAGTAGTTTTGTCACAGAAAAATAACAAGCATTCCCCGCCTTCAGTCTAACCTTAATCTCTTCTTCAATTTCGTTTTTTCTAGTTATCGTAGAACCTAGATACCTAAATTTATCTACCTGTTCAAACATATTACCATCTATATCGATATCACCAGTAGTATCGCCATTTTTGCAGCTAACCATATATTTTGTTTTATCCACGTTTATTTCGAGTCCTAGTTCTTTACCGGCTTTCATTAACGTTGTCGTATTTAGTTTTATAGTTTCAACGTCTTCGCTTAACAGTACCAGATCATCAGCATAGCCCAGCACGGATGTTGTCCCGCCCAGATCCAACCCTTTCTCGGTTCGCATTACCTCCCTAATGGCATGTTCTAATGCCAAATTGAACAGGACAGGCGAAAGAGAATCCCCCTGTTTTAAGCCCGAACGAACCTCAAATTTTTCGGACAAATTATTACCGATTCTAACTTTATTGAGTGTCTCCGTCAAGCACATCCTGACTAGATTTACTAGTTTTTTTGGAATCCCCTGCTCGATTAGAATATTATACAGTTTCTGGCGGTCAATAGAATCGTAAGCCTTTTTAAAATCTATATACAGCTGGTGAACAATACCGTTATACTCCAATTTTTTCTCTAATATTTGCCGTAAAGAAAATATTTGATCAATTGTCGAACGATAGCGTCTAAATCCGCATTGGTAGTCTCCGATAATTTCCTCGGCGTATTCCGTGATTCGACTGGTTAAGATTGAAGTGAATATTTTATAACATACCGGAAGGAGTGAAATTCCTCGATAGTTATTACAATCCGTCCTCGGGCCCTTTTTGTGAATCGGAATAAGAATAGATTCTTTCCATTCTTCAGGTAATTTCTCGTTCACCCAGATCTTTTTAACCAACCGATGTATTTTAGAAACTCCAGCTTCCCCGCATGCCTTAATTAGTTCAGTAGGAATATTATCGATTCCCGCTGCTTTATATGATTTTAATTTTCCGATAGCTACTTCAACTTCCTCTTTACTTGGTCCTTCTATTAACGGTTCAGCACTCTGGTACTCAGAAGGAGGACACAGATCATAATTTCCCGTATTTAAAATATTGTCAAAGTGGTCCTTAAACTTATTCAATATGTCAACCGGATCGGTCAGAATATTGTTATTATCATCCCTAATTCCAGACGTTACGGGCCCTACATATTTACGTGATCTGTTTATACCTTTGTACATGTCTCTTACGTTATTTTCGATTCTATTAGTTTCTATTTCAATTATTTTATTTTTAAGATACTCCCTTTTTTTATTTTTGAGCAATTTTGTCGTTTCGTTCTTTGAGATTCGGAAGTATTCCAGATTGTCTTCGCTAGGATTATTTAGAGCTTTTAATTTAGCGGCTTTTCTTTTTTCACACATGTTTAAGCAATCTTCATCAAACCACGGTTTGTTATTCTTATTTTCCTTTTTTCCTAGACACGAGTTACCGACCGCTTTAATATTATCCCTGATCTCTATCCATAACTTGTCAATATCCTCGTGGTCCTCGTCAGGAAGCTCTAAAGCTTCAAACCTATTCTTAACATCTAGCTCGAATTGGTTTCTAATTGATGGATTTTTTAATTTTTCCAAATTAAAATTCTCAAAATCGAAACGGTTTTCTTTTCTCTTTTTTATATTAAGTTTTTGTCGAAGTTTCGCGATTACTAATTCATGATCCGACCCACATTCTGCTCCGCGATAAGACCGTACATTAATAATACTGCTTTGCCAGCTATGTTGTATCAAGACATGATCGATTTGATTTCGTGTTTGCGAATCCGGTGATGTCCAAGTATATTTATGAATATCCTTGTGTTTAAACGTCGTACTTTTAATTATCAGGTTTTTCGAGATGGCAAAGTTTATCAGACGGATCCCATTATCATTACTATATTCGTGCAAACTTTCTTTACCAATCGTCGGAATATAAACTTCTTCCCTTCCTACCTTTGCGTTCGCGTCACCTACAATTATTTTCATGTAGTTTCGCGGTAGTTTATCATAAACCCATTCGAGTTTATCGTAAAATTCACTTTTGACTTCATCGTCACTGTCTTCGGTCGGACAATGTATGTTTATTAATGCGATTTTAAACCAACGTCCCTGAAATGTAGCTACCGAAATTCTATCACTAAAGAATTGTACGTCACTCAAAGCGGATAATAATCTACTCCTAATTAGAAACCCGGTACCCAAACAATGATTCCCGCTTCCTCCGTACCAAATAGTGTACTTTCCTTCCCTCATCGAGCCCTCCCCTGGCCAGCGAACCTCTTGCAGAGCCACGACATCCAACTTGTACCCATTTACCTCATTCGCGACCGATTTTAGCCCCCCTGCTGTGTTTAAACTCCTTACGTTCCACGTACCAATATTTAAATCCCTATATTTCAACTTGCACCATGAATCCCCTAAAGCAGTCCCCACCCGGAGACCCGAACGGGGGACTAGTTTACCTCCGGATAATGAGCGTTTTACCTTAGGGAGATCCATGACTTTTTGTGGTGTTTGGAGAACTAAAGATATGTGAGTAGGGCGTTCAATCCTACGTCACACCCTCCAGCAAGTCTGGTGGGCCCCTACCTCCAGCAAGTCTGGAGGTCCCCTCCCTCCAGCAAGTCTGGAGGGCCCCTCTCATTGTTGGTCAGCGAGTCCATCGGACTTAGCCGGGAGGAACTTCCAAGGAATTTCCACCGACCATCCCCATATCCGCCACCCGTGGGACGCTCCCCATACGCGGTAATGAGCCCGCGCGAGGACTAGAAATACTCAAACAACAACAAATCCTACCCCCTCCCTACTCCCACCACTAATCCCCCTCCCTAACATTCCTGTAGGACAGGAAGTCATAGGTTTACGACGAAGAGTAAAGGTAATCTGATGGGATTTATTGGAGTTTATTTTAATCCTCCAGTTTTGACACCATTTTTCAAGAGTTGTGATGTATGATTGAAGCGTTTGGGATGCAATAGATGGATCGTTATTAACTGATAGGATACACGTGTCATCGGCATAGGTGGTGATGACAGTGTTGGATTGGGTTGGGATGTCAGCTGTATAAACTGTGTAAAGGTAGGACCTAGGATACTACCTTGAGGAACACCGACAGACTAAGTAAAAAGTAATGAATGAGCATTGTTATGATTGACTTTGAAATGTCTGTCAGTAAGGTAGGAACGGATAATGAGGAAGTATGTAGGTGGTAGGAATTTACGGAGTTTGTACATCAGTCCCGGATGCCAGACTCTAACAAACGCCGGTTCAACGTCGAGAAAGACTCCCGTGCAGTACATTCCACGCTCCAATGCAGAGGAGACTACATCTACCACACGATGGCATTGCTGAATAGTGGAGTGGGATGTGCGGAATCCAAATTGGTGATCTGGGATAATATGTTTAGAGTCTAGGATGGGATACAGGCGTTTTAAGATAAAAAATAAAAGCAATGCTATTTACAACGCTCGAAGGATTTACTTATTACTGCCAGACATAACAATAAACACCTATAGAACTCTCACTGCCGCAATCATAAACAAACATCCTACGTTATTGTTATTCTATTACTACAAAAATAGACCTAATCTTTCTATAATAAAGAAACACTCTATGTTCACTAACCTATTTATCTACATAGCATGCGTTTATTTCTATTATTTGAATATTGATAGATGCGTGTATGCATATGTGAATGACTTTGTTATACATTCGTGTACATATATATTTATTTATGTAGGCTTAAATTTTTTTCATGTATACGTGTTTACTTTTGTATTTTTACGTATATACGAAAGTATATATGTGATTGTGCTTATATGTGTATATGTATATATGTGTATAGATATTTGTCTACGTACGTACGACCCTGTGTTTATCTATAATACCGTTATTCTCGCCATTACCATAGGGATCTCTGAAATCACAATCAAGGAAGCTAGCTTACTATTATTGCTAGACCAATACGAAAATGTATATTATTGTTCACTATTTAATTTTTTATTACCTCTGAAGCCTCTACTTTCTTCTATCTCAAATATTTCTTTTTTTAAAAACTTATATTATATAAAATTTTGTTGTTTTACTCATATATGCACATAAAAACAATTATATTCACTTCGCAAATCAAATTAAATTCAATATAATTTTACAAACTACTTTGCACTACGATAACTCTATTTATTCTCCTGAAGATCTGTTATACGTCTCAAGCTTCTAAATACATATAAATAATAGATACACTATTTCCGTCCACATATTTATCCAATTATTTTTTATTTATTATTTTTATGTGGAAGTATCTACATGCACGAATACGTATTTTAACGCCTACCTATTATGTATTATTGTATATATATCTGTATGTGCAAATATTGATATATGTGCGGATATATATGTTTACGTATATAGTTCTACATGCTCTCTTTGGTATGTACATTTGCATCTTTGTATATGCTTGTGGGCATATAATATCACACAAGCATTATATGTGTGTATGTGTGTATATGTGTGTGTATGTATGTATACATGTATATATTGTTGTTTGTGTCTATATATATATATATATATAAGTTAAGCGTCGTCGGACTTGAAAAATAAAAAAAAAGAAGGAAAAGGGGTAGAGATGCAACACACACGGCTTCTGAATAAACACTGCTTTATTCGTTCCATAAGCCTCCTTATATACAGTTAGCATGTTTATTTACATTGCCAGATGGTATTAAGGCTGATATCGCCTGTCCCCGGTCTTTATCTCCCCCCCACCAGTTTACGAACAGGATTTTCGGAAACTTAAATATTCCTAGATCGGAGCCAACGGTGACCAGCCTTAACACTTTACAATTGTTCTTACAGTATACCCTTAAAAGATAATAAAACACTTCCACTCAACTGGAAAAAATAATAAAAAAAATAATTAAAAACACCGAAACTAAACACAACACTTGAGAACTCTTAATAACCTACACACAAACAAAACAAAAAAAAATACAATTTCCTCTACAGTATCGCTAATAATTCTATTTACATGAAATAATAAAAAAAAATTACACAATTTGTTTTGTTTTGACAGGCACAAAAAAAACATATTTTTCTTTTTTATATACAGCGGTGAGGGTACTACGAATCCGTAGGTCTATGGTCCGGCTCTATCATTGGGAGCTTTAATTGTTCGATATGAACGGTTCTCCTCTTTCTGGGCTCATTAACGCTTTCAATAGTTAACAGGTTATGCTCCCTAATAGCAACCACTCTGAATGGACCCTCGTACCGTAGCAATTGTTTCCCTCTGTTGGTTCCCAATCTCCGGTAAACTATTGTTCCGATTTTAGTTCCCCATTTGGTCGCGTACCTGCACATTCTGCCTCTCCACCCGCTTCTTCTTTTCCCGCTTAATTCTCGCCGTTAACTTTCCCCATGTTTTCTCTACCTCTACCCTATTGCTGAGAATTTGATCCACTAACGGTTCGGTAAGCGTAGTTTCCCCATAATCCCGCCTTGGCCTGCGCATCCCGAATAGAACTTCTATGGGTGAAAATCCCGTTACGGAGTGGATCGAGTGGTTATAGGCTGTTACCGCCTTCCTCATTGCCACATCCGGCTCCAACCCTTTTTCCCCCTGATATACACGGATGTGGTCGCTTAGTGTGCTGTTCAACCGTTCGATACCGCCTCTACCTTTAGGATGTCCTGGGGTGTTATAATGCCACTCAATTTCCAATCGCTTCACCTCCTCCCTAATCGCGGCATTGTCGAACTCCCTACCACCGCCCGATGTAATCCTCTCGGGGACCCCATAGAACTGCACCCAGGTTTGTAGGGCTTCCGCAACTGCATTGGCTGACTTATCCATCACTTGATGTGCCATCGCCACTTTGCTGAATATGTCGATTACCGTGACCCACTTAAACCCTTTCCAGGTGAATGTGTCAATCTGGAGGTCCTGTAGCGGCATATTCCCTGTAGGTGTCTCCTCCTGAACTCCTCTGGGGGGGGGTGTCGATCGTATTTTGTGCGCATGCATATCTCGCATTTCCCAATGACTTCCTGGATGGACCTCTTCATGCCCCTCCAGAAATACTTCCGACGTAATACCTGCAGCGTCTCGTTCACGCCTCGGTGATTGGTTTTCCCCTGGTGATATGCCAATGTGATTGCTTGCTGCTGCTCTTCGTCTTGTACCGTCTCTACAGCATACTTGCACCGGATGAATGTCCTGTCCACACCTATTCGCTCGGACCTCCACATTCGCTTTATCTTATCCCATACCGTATTGTTTCCCACGTATAGATAGTGCGTTTTACCCGCTTCCGAGGCGTCCCTCAGTGCCGTACAGATTTGTTCTTCGCTTACCCCGGGTTGCGACCAAATGACGCGGATCCTACTTCTCCCATACCTTCTGAAATCGATTTTCATGATTCCGGCTGTGCGTGTCTTCCAAATCACCTGACGGTGTTTGTCGTTCACGATCTCATCTATTTCTTCCATCTCCGCTGCCCTTTCCTCCGCTGAGCTCTCCTCTTCTGGGGACTCTCCCCTATCCTCAATACCTGCGGTATCATTTGCCCCTTCGCCATCGGGAGTCCATTCACTCAAGAATTGACGCACGTCCCGCGATGGTCCTCCCCTGTCCTCTTCAACCGCGTTGATCATGATGGCCCTAGAGAGCCAGTCTGCCACCACGTTTTCCTTTCCCGGCTTATACACCACCTCTATGTTGTATTGGCTAAGGATCTCCTTCCATCTCGTGACCCTAGCTGAGGTTTCCTTGAGTTTTCCTACCGACTGAAGGGGTTTGTGGTCGGTATGGACTCGAAACTTTCTCCCGAATACGTATGGCCTGAAATGGTCGATAGCCCACACTATCGCGAGTAGCTCCCTCTCCAAAGCGCTGTACCTTGATTCCGCACCCGTAAGCCGACGGCTCGCGTATGCTATCGGACGTTCCCCCTCACTACTTCCCTGAGACAAAACGGCTCCCAACGCATATTCGCTCGCGTCAGTGGTTATGTTGAACAGCTTTTCAAAATCCGGGAACGCCAATACAGGCTTTGCCTGCAACCTACTCATGCATTTCCGGATATTGTTCTCCATTTCCGGTGTCACCGCAATCTTCGCACCTTTCTTGAGCAAATTGTTGATAGGGACCAAATACTCTGCCATCTCAGGCACGAATCTCCGGTAATAGTTAAGCGTCCGAGAAGCCTCCGGATCCCTTTTACGTCCCGTGGTACCGCTATCCGTGTGATTGCCTCCACCTTTGCTGCATCCGGTCTAACCCCCTCGCTAGAGATAGTGTGGCCTAAAAAATTAATTCGCGTTTGCCCCAGCAGGGACTTCTCGCTCGACAATTTCAGCCCGAATTGCCGCAGCCTTTCGAAAACTGATCTCAGATGCCCCACGTGTTCGGCTTCCGTTTTGCTGCAGATGAGCAGGTCGTCCATGTACACTTGGCATACCGCGTCATCGATACCCCTCAAAAACTCGTCCATCAGACGTTGAAACGTTATGGGCGCGTTCTTCAGACCAAACGGCATTCTGGTGAACTCATAATGCCCCCTTTCAAACGTAAACGCCGTCTTATGTTGATCTTCTGGGTGCATTCGTATTTGGTGATATCCCGCTTTGAGGTCCAATGTGCTAAATACTACTGCCCCACTTAACCTATCGAGTATATCTTCGAATCTGGGGATCGGGTACTTCTCATCCAAAGTATTGTCATTCAATTTTCGATAGTCTATTACTACCCTATATCTTTCCTTGTTATCCCCCGGCACTGCTTTCTTTTTCACCGCCCACAGGGGACTATTAAAGGGTGAGGTACTATCGATGATGATCCCTTGCTCCTTTAGGCTGTCTAATTCCTCCCGAATATGCTGCCTCAGCGCCTGAGGGTATCTCCTTTCCTTCACGTAGGTTACCCTATCTTGCTTCAGTGGGATTTCATGCACCGTCCTCCCTGTTACCCCCAATACCTCGCCTTCCCTGAAGAAAATATCTCTGAACTCCGTTTGTAGCGACTTCCTCCAGTCCTCTACCCTGTTCACCGCTCCTATCCGTACCCTTCTTTCTCTCGCGACCCCTACGCATTCAAACTTCCTCTTTCCCAGCCTAATACTCCAGGCTCCCCTATGGTTTCTGATGCTCGCCCCTACCTGCCCTAACAGATCGCACCCTACTATGACCTGGTATTCCCGTGTCATGTTCTCCACCACATGCACCCTTAGCTCACCCTCTTTCCCTGTCCACCGATCAAGCCCAATTATCGCCTCCCCCTCTACGCTACAGGGACCACCCAGAGTGATCAGCTGGCAGTCGCATTTCTGTATCCGGAGTACCCTCTCGCTCCCGCACACTTTCCCTAACGCCCTTCGGGTCATGATAGTGCTCGAGCTACCCGTGTCCACAAGACACTTTACTCCCCCGTCTACTTCAATAATTGGCAACCAGCATGGCTTACCTCTGACACTGTTGCATGTTGCTGTGCGGTCGCCTCTCTGCCGACACACTCCTCAGATGTCGTCCCGCTTCCTCCTTCCTGCCGCCGCTCGTCGCTGCTCGCTCCGTTGGCTGCGCCTACCTCCTTCACCTCCGCTGCTGCCTGGTTCATCCGTCTCCGTTCCTGACGTTCCTGACTCCTCGGTTGCCTCCTCCGAAGATCCGTCCCTCTGCTGTACCCTAGCTCGCCTTTTCATCTTCTGTACATTCACCTCCATGGGTTCGTCCTGAGGTCTCTCCCTCCTGCGAAATATGTATGGGCACTGTCTTGCTATGTGCCCTTCCGTCCCGCACTCGAAGCATCTGGTGCGCGGACACTGCGCTACTAAATGTCCCGGCTTCCCACACCCGTGACATTTTCTCTCTTCCCTCCGGGGCACATTCCTCGGCCTCGACGACTGTCCAGATCTTCTTTCCCCCATCGTGGCTTTTTCTCCACTCTGCTGCCTTGTGTCCCTCTTCCTCCAACCTGTCGGGGCTATCCGTGGTCGTCTATCCGTCACTCGGATCCATCCCGGTTCCTCCACGTCCATCCGCGTCTCTTCCTCTCTTGCGCTTAGGTCGATCATTTCCTGGGCACATTCGAGGAATGATCTCTCTCTGGGCAATCCGTCTCTCCTCCCCGTTTCCTTCGCCAGCTGGACCTTAAGTATCGTCGACAGGAACTCCATCCTGGCTTCGACCTCTCCCACACTCATAGTTTCGCGCATTTTCTCAGTTATGCGGTTGTACTTTGCCACTAGTACCCCCGCATACTGTCCCCTCGTCTGTCGTTGGGACCGGCGCTCTCTAAACATTTGGAAGATGTCTTCCTCATGCGTCCATCTGCCTCCTCCGAAGGCCTTCTTTAGTCGCTCTTTGATCACCGGCCACGGTGTCTCCTCATCCGCCTGAATTTTGTTCAGGATGTTCCTCCTTACACGGCACACCAGAGCTGCTTTCAAAGCTTCCGCGTCCCCTAGGTTCACCAGGTCCTCCGCCACCTTTACCTCTATTCTTGACATGAGGCGGTCTCCGCCTTTCAGGAAGTGGTTAAGCTCCCCTACCTCGCCACCGAAGCGTTCCAGGTCCGCAATGGCCCTCCGTAGGTCCTGCGTGGTCGCCGCTCTTATCTTAGCGCGTTAGCGTGCGCTTCTGCCAATGTGTCCCTCGGTAAGGGAGGGATCTCCTGGATCTGAGGGATCTGTGCTACCTGAGGGATTTGAGGTATCTGAGGTACCTGAGGCGTGATCTGGGGTACGTTGACCTGAGGAATTTCCTGAGGTTGAGGAATTTCCGGTGCGCTTAGTACTCCCGGTCTGATTAAGCCCTCGGTCTCGGTCAAACAAACAAAAATATACTTATCAAAAAAAATTACTTCCCTGACGTTTTCCCGGGTTTCGGCACCAGTTAAGCGTCGTCGGACTTGAAAAATAAAAAAAAAGAAGGAAAAGGGGTAGAGATGCAACACACACGGCTTCTGAATAAACACTGCTTTATTCGTTCCATAAGCCTCCTTATATACAGTTAGCATGTTTATTTACATTGCCAGATGGTATTAAGGCTGATATCGCCAGTCTCCGGTCTTTATCTTACATATATATATATATATATATATATATATAAAATACCTAATCATGTCGGTACTTCAATGGAACTGTAATGGTTTAAAAACTCACTTTAACGATTTAAAAATACTAATACATCATCCTTTCCATCTAACACTTTCAGCTGTATACTGTCCTCCTGGCAATTCCCTCTCGTACAGCCTACTTGAATCCTTTTTACAATCCCTCGGATCGCGCTTTATTGCTGGAGGAGACTACAATGCTAAACACCAACGATGGGGTTGTCGATCATCCAACTCCCGTGGTAATACCCTTTCACAAGTTTCTTCTTCCAACAATTATTCCATCCTCTCGCCCATGAATCCTACTTATTTTCCAACATCCCTCAAAAAACGTTCCGATATCCTGGACATATTTATCTCCTCCCAGATATCCTCCTCCCAAACTATAATCAAATCCCTGGATGACCTTTCTTCAGACCATAGTCCAGTTCTGCTTTCACTACATTCTGACTTTGCTCCTAAACCATCACTTCCTAAACTGATCAATGGACGAGTAAACTGGGACAAATTTCGTGATGATTTGGAAAACAAACTAGACCTCAAAATCCCGCTAAAAACAAAAGAAGACATTAACGGTGCCATAGAAAAACTGACATCATCAATAACAGACAGTATAAATAATAACACCTTTATCAATAAGATTAACTTCCCACAAAATATATGACTATGACATGATAAAGAACCTCCCAGGTAATACACTGGAATGGTTGCTCGGTTATTATAATCATGTCTGGTCCACTGGACAGTTCCCGAATAAATGGCGTGATTCAGTGGTCATTCCAATCCTCAAAAGCGAAAATGATAAACGTTTACCAACCAGCTATCGCCCTATATTTCTCACAAGCTGCTTAAGTAAATTAATGGAGCGGATGATTAATAAAAGATTAATGTGGATAATAGAGAACAACAATTTAATTCAACCCTTTCAATCGGGATTCCGTAAGGGTCGATGCACATTGGATCATTTGGTTGCATTAGAAGCCGCAACTCAATATACTTTTATCAGCGCACAACAGACGATAGCCATCTTTTTCGACCTGAAAAAAGCTTTTGATAATATAAATCACTTCATTATCCTCAATAAATTATCATCTGTAGGAATTAGAGGCCGAATGTACAATTATGTTAAACAATTTCTAACGCACCGACGCTTTAGAGTTCAGGTAGGAGGAGAATTATCCGAGAACCACCATCAGTTCAACGGTGTCCCTCAAGGTAGTGTCCTGAGCCCAACTCTGTTCTGTCTGGCGATAAATGACTTGGGCCTTAACTTGCCAAGAGGGGTTAAACCGCTTCTATTAGCGGATGATCTAGCCATTCTCTGCCGATCTGGCAACATTGACACTATACAAAACAAACTACAGGACGCTGTTAATAGAATCAAAACCTGGTCTCTTTCCATTGGTCTCCAATTTTCTTCCGCAAAAACTAAGTGCATGCATTTCAGTGGAAAGAGAAACACCGCTAACTCACCCGAAATCTACCTCGGAAATTCTATAATCCCGTACTCGAACCAACATAGATTCATGGGCATGATCTTTGACCGAAGACTAACTTGGGAATCACACCTTTCTGCCCTAAAGACAGCCACTACAAAAAGAATAACTATCTTGCGATATCTATGCGGCACTTCCTGGGACTTACATTAATAAAACTGTATCAAGCTCTGGTATGTTCGAAATTATACTATGGGTGCTTTATATATGGGTCCGCTCGCTATCGGATCCTAAACAAACTCGATACAGTTCACCATACAGGCATTAGGATAGCAACTGGCGCATTTCGAACAAGTCCCATCCTTAGTCTCTGCTCTGAGGCCGGAATACCCCCTCTTTTATTTAGAAGGAAAGAAACTGGCCGTTAACTACATTTCAAGGCTGCTTCCCCAAAACAAACATCCCACTCACAACTACATTTTTAAACCTAAATTTTCAAACGCTTTTAGAAACAAAACAAATTCCACACTCCCATTGTCAGAAAGAATTTATTCAGCAGCTGAATCTCTTAAGAACTTACCTTTATTCAATATAGAAAACCAAAACCTTGGATCCACAACCCCCCAAAAATGATGCTCCGTCTCTCTCGATAACTCAAAAACAATACCTCACACTACGAGTACAAAACCGAATTTTCCCGGCTACTACAAAATATTCCGGATCCATTTTTAATTTACACTGATGGTTCGAAATCCGATGATGCTACGGCTTGTTCGTTTGTTACCCATAACTCCACGCATAAAATAAAATTACATAGACTGAACAGCATATACACAGCGGAACTTCACGAGATATCTTCAGCCCTCCACTTCTGCATGTTAATAACTCCAGCTTCGATAGTTTTAATAACCGGCTCCTTGAGTTCATTAAAGGGTTTAAATGATATGTACTCAAAACATCCAGTTATCCATAAAATACACAAATATCTTCACACTCTGGAAAATTTAGGTAAATCGGTTTGTTTTATATGGGTTCCAAGTCACGTGGGTATAGTCGGTAATGAGCTTGCGGATGCGGCAGCTAAACAGGCACTCGCGCTTCCAGACCGAGGTACTCCTATCCTGACCCCTCCAAAAATGAGTTTTCCTCTGAAAAAATAAATATTGGATAGTTGGCAGTCTATGTGGAACGAAAGCCTACCTAGCAAATTAAAAGTTGTTAAAAAATCAGTTAAGCCCTGAATCATATTAAACCGCCCTAATCGTAGTCGCTGCGACCAGATTAAGAATAGGACACACGAACCTAACCCATGTACATCTCATCACTAAGCAGCCACCACCAAATTGTCAGCATTGCAACAGTCTTCTCACAATCAACCATATTTTCCAAGAATGCACTTATTATACTTCAAGCCTAAATCGATTATCTCTAAAACCGAATATATCAGTAGTATTAAACAACGACGAATCAAACATAGGAACCGTGATAAAATTTCTTAAAATCCATAGACTATTAAATAAAATATAAAAATAGATATAATTTGTATTTTATTGTTCTTTTTTTGTATCTATTTTAATATATTTCATTTTTATACGTTTTTAAATATCTTTTTCATATACCACTATATCTATCTATTATTAATTTTTGATTGTTCATTTTTTTTTCTGTTTCTCCTCTAAAGAGTTTACAAACATAACTGACTCACAGGCGTTGATGACCTTGGGGTTTTACGCCTTAAAGCCTGAATAAACAAACAAACAAACGAGCAATGAAAATAAGTTCTAAGCCGAAAACAATATCGCTGGAAAATATAATATTATTTTAAATTCTAAAACAATTTAATCATTTAAATATAGAGAGTATTATTTAAGGTTTGGTCTTCATTATGCTAAAGATATTGAAAATATTAAAGCAGTAAACTTCCCGAAAAATGCCTGAAAAAATTAAGAATTAATATGCCCCCCTTAGGAGGCATTGATAATACCTGATAATCCCTATGTTTAAAAAAAAAATAGAGTGTATTGAGCAAAACTCGGATTAATGACTTGAGCCCGTCGAGTCACGCCCTATTCAGACGATCAGATTCAGTCTGGTTCATCATAAAATAAAACATAAAAATCATCTCAGTTACCATCAGAACGTTTCAAATAGCTTCTTTGGAATGATTAAATCATAATACGTTCACTTTCCATTCTCTAGTTAATTTTATTTAATAAGCATATTCATTTTATTACAATTACTTATTCAACTTTTTTTTTCATAATGATGTAGAGTTGGTTGACCGTTGATATGATATGAGAAGGAATTAGTCGAGGGTGCGGTCAAAAAAATAAAAAAAAAATTAAAATATATAAATAATTTTAATTTTTGCCGACGTTTCGACCCACTTTGCGGGTCGTCTTCAGGGCTACAAAAGATACAAACATGTTGAAAAAATAAAAATAAAATAAAAAATAAATATAAGTATATATAAATTACGAAGAAGTTGTCAGATACAGAAATAAAAGATAAAGAAAATAAATACATGATAAGAAAATAGATAAAAGAAAATAAATACATGAATGTTAACGAATAAATGAATGTTAACGAATAAATTGATTGAAAATTGAATAACTATTGTTACAGTAAAGTTAAAATATGGATAAGATAACATAATAATAAGATATCAGTGGATAACAAGCAAGTGGAGGTTACCTTTAATTGTAAATAAACAGATAACGGGACCAAAGGTTAAGAAGTGAAGAAATTGAAAGATTAATAGGGTAACATTAGTGTAATATTGTTGGGATAGATTATTAAGTATAAATAACTCTATAAGAAAACAATAATTTTAAAAGAATACTTTAAAATGTAAGAATAAATGTAAAAACAAGGTTATGATGATAAAGAACTTTTTTTTTCAATTCAATAATTCAGCTTAACTAAATTTAAAAACAGCTTTTAATTGAAATATGTATAATCAATCGAGGATGAACAAAATTACAAAATCAAAACGAAACCAAAACTTTTGAAAAATTATATAACGTAATTAATTGAGTTGAAAATTAACATAAACAAATTCATTAATTAATTCATTCCGGAGAGAAATTCAAATTATTTTATTAAGCCTAGCTATGCAAATTAAACAAAGTTTAGCCAAATATACAATATAAAAATCGATGAAAGATTGAGGAATCACTTGATTCATAAATCGATGTCGTTTAAAAAAAATGATGCAAAATTATTTGTAAAGAAATCTAGAACTTAGCTATAAGTAACACAAATAATTAATAACAATAACAAATTTATTTCAGGTGGCGCAAAATACAATCAAACAATTGACAAGGCACATTCAATTGGAAACACCTGTTTCTCTATAGACTACAGAATAAAAAAGAATTCTTACAAAATTAACGAATATAACAATCAACATCTGAACTAATGAATTATTTGTTTTTGTTATTTTATGTTTGAAATAAATTCAATTATTAAAAAAAATGGCTAAGCCTTAATATAAAATATAATGAAATATTGTACACATGTAAAAAATCGACAAAATCTTATTTTGAGAAAAATGATGAAAAATCATTTGTATTGAAATCTAGGCCTTAATTATAAGTAACAAAAACATTTAATGACAATAACAATTTTATTTCAGATGGTACCCATCAGAATAGTTTTTTAGGGTTTCATTTTTGGAAACAGTCGTACAACGCGTTCATCACTTTAGTTGATGAAAGTCTGTTTCTTTCTAAATTACAATAAAATAATATTAAAAGAAAAATTAAAATTTCAGTTTGAAAAAATCTTAGTTTCTGAATCCCAAGACTCTGAAACTAGTGTTTATTAAAATTTAAATTTAATTGATTTTAAAATAATTTAAAAATATTTAACTTTCAAAAACACAGTCATACAACAAGAAAGACAACAACCAAGAAGTCAATAGTTAAATGAAGGGTGCTCGGATAAGACTTTTTAAAAATTTTATTGAAGCAAAAGTTACAATCAAAGGACCGGCATAGGGTCTAGGTCCATACAGAAAATGAATCATGTCTATTGTTCAATGGGTTTATATATTGTATATCTGCTGATGTCTGCCGTTTGTCTGGTGCGTCAGATATGAGTTGCCATTACTAATGACAAGACACATGCAAATGGAAACAAAAAATTAGCAAAACACACAATCGGTCAGTAAAAAGACCTTATTGGAAAAGCTATGCCTTTTAAAAAAATGTATACAAAATGACTTGTATAGAAATCTAGTCCTTAATGTATGTGCATTACTTTGTAAACACCTACATTATTTTCATTAAAAAAAATCTGTTTCCTTATAAATAACAGAATAAAAACATTAACACTTTAAACTTTTCATATATTATATCACAAAATCAACTGATATTGCAATCAACACATCAACTAATGAAATATTTATTTTATTTATTTGAAATCAATTCAATTATTAAAAATATGGTTAAGCTTAAATATGATTATAATAAAATGTTGGGCAAATGTAAAAATTCGAAAAATCTTATTTTTAAAAAATGATGAAAATCATTTGTATTGAAATCTAAGACTTAATTATAAGTATTTTTAATTATAGTAATTTTTTTAAAGTTAAAAATATTACTTTTTCATCAAAGGACATTTATAATAGTGTTCAGAGATCACATTCACACTCTATGTACAATAAATAAAATAAATTATACAGCAAAATAATATATATACAATAAATAAGAAAAAAATAAAAATAAAAAGAACACATACATACCTATATACAATAAATCATAAGTAATAAAAACATTTAATGACAATAACAATTTGATTTCAGCTGGTACCCATCAGAATAGTACAAGATCTTTTTTAGGATTTAACTTTTGGAAACACGGTCGTACAAAGGGAAAGTTGACGACGTCTTCTGATAAAAATAAGGAATCAGCAAAGCAAACAAAAGGTCAGTAAAACTACTTCATTATGGAAGTTGTTTGTATTACTATGTATTACTTTAGTTAATGAAAGTATACTTCTTTCTAAATTACAGTACGAAAAAATTAATCTTTTTCCGAAATTATATCACAAAATTAATTGATATAACAATCAACATATGGAACAATTTTTTTTTACGTTTGAAAGAAATTCAATTATTAAGAATATGGCTATGTATAAATATGAAATATGATTATAATAAAATGCTGTACAAATGTAAAAATTCGAAAATGTTAATTTGAAAGAATGAAGAAAATCATTTGTATTGAAATCTAGGCCTTAATTATAAGTAACAAAAACATTAAATGACAATAGAAATTTGATTTCAGATGGTACCCATCAGAATAGTACGACAAGATCTTTTTTAGGATTTAACTTTTGGAAACACAGCCATACAAAGGAAAAGTTGACGACGTCTTCTGACAAGGCACATTCAAATAAAAACATCAAATCAGCAAAACAAACAAAAGGTCAGTAAAACTACTTCATTATGGTAGTTGTTTGTATGACTATGCATTACTTTAGTTGATGAAAGTCTGATTGTTTCTAAATTACGGAATAAAAAAAAATAAAGATTTTCTGAAATTATATCACAAAATTAATTAATGATGTAGAGATGGTTGACCGTTGATATAATATGAGAAGGAGTTAATCGGGGATGCTTGTGTATATATATATATATATATATATATATATATATATATATATATATATATATATATATATATATATATATATATATATATGTATGTGTGTGTATGTATGTATTTATTTTTAGTAGAACCTTTTTGTCACTGCTCACTAGAGCTTTTTTGACACTGCCAGTGTTTCAACTGCCTCCCGCAGTGCTACATCCCACGGTATGTTTTGACTTTTATCGTGATTCCTTTCTTAACACACTTATCCTTTAAATATACACCTTATTATATCTTCATGCAGCCTATTATTCCATTACCGCTTTCAAAAAACTGAATGTCAATTGTCATCTATATATAGTACAACTTGTTTTTGTTTCTTTATCATCATAACGGTCCCGACAACATCCCAGTCAGACTGATTAAAGCCGCATTGCCATCCATTCTTCCGATCCTTTATCATATATACAATTATTCTCTTCAAAATGCTACCTTCCCTACATCCTGGAAAACCGCCCTAGTACGCCCATTGAAGAAAACTTCAAACCCATCAGTTCCTAATGATTTCCGACCGATTTCCCTCCTTTCAAACCTCTCAAAACCATTAGAGCGGTTAGTCCAATCCCAGCTATCCCATTTTTTAGAGGACAATAATCTCCTAAATCCCTACCAGTCCGGTTTCAGGCCTGGTTATTCTACTCAGTCTGCCCTAATCAAAAATTCCCAAGACCTTCACACAGCCATAGATCAGCAGAAACTAACCATCCTTATTCTCCTAGACTTCTCCAAAGCTTTTGATTCAGTAGACCACAACATCCTCCTAACAAAACTTAAAAATATCTCTTTTTCTTCTAGTTCCCTTTATTGGTTCCAATCCTTCCTAACCGGTCGCTCCCAGTACGTTGTAATTCCTAATAACCCACCATCAGAATCTCTACCTCTGACCAGAGGCGTCCCACAAGGCTCTTCCTTATCCCCCACCCTTTTCTCCATCTATATAAATGACCTCCCATCCTCTATCCTGCACTGTCATTACCACTTGTATGCCGACGACATTCAAATTTACCTCTCCTTTAATCCGACAGATATCTCAGATGCCACTCAAAAACTTCAGGAAGATATTGACAGAATAAGTTCTTGGGCAAACCTCAATAGGCTCACTCTGAACGCCGAGAAGACAAAAGCCATCTTGATCGGATCCCCTTCACTCCTCAAATCCTCCACGGTATCTCCCAATCTCTTCCTGAACAACTCACCTATCTTATTCTACACCACCGTTAAAAACCTAGGTGTTACTTTCGATCAATCCCTATCCTGGAAACCTCACATCTCCCAAATTTCCCGTCGCACTATCTCCACCCTAAAACAGTTCAATCGTCTACGATATCTCCTTCCATATAAGTCCCGTCAACTCCTAGTTTCCTCCCTTGTTTTCCCCCACTTCGACTATGGCTGTATGGTGTACGGTGGACTACCGGGAGATTCCGAGGCCAAACTTAAACGCCTAATGAATTGCGCACTACGATTTGTTTTCGGAATCTCAAGGGATACGCATATTACCCAGTATTACACTGAGTTGAGGTGGCTCTACCCATCCTATCGCCGTCAGTACTTCCTAGCCACTTTTCTGTACCAAATCATTAGAACCTATCGACCCTCCTATATTTTTCACAGCTAACAATTCAAATATTCCATCCAATCCCGTCCCACCAGATCTCGTACTTCCGACCTCTATCCTCCTCCTCACCGAACTGCTGCGTTTGACAAATCCTTTGTAATACAAGCCGCCTCCCTCTGAAATTCCATCCCAGCTGATATTCGACACGCTCAATCAGTTTCCTCGTTTAAACCTCTCCTCTTTAAGCACCTACTCCTTTCTCAATCCGAATGATTGTGAAATATATCTAAGAGAAATATCTGAGCACCACCAGAGACTACCTCAATTTATTAAGATTATTTTAGTTTCTCATACATATGTACAATTTACTTGTTCTTTTCTTTCTCTTTTCTGTATTTTTAGCGTAAGTCAACTTTCATTGTAAATATACAATTTAATTGTAGCCACACAGACATATAATCTGTATTCATATTTTGTTCTTAAGGGACAACAGTCCCAGAATAATAAAACATTTTTTTTTCATTTTTTTTTTCATTTTCATAACCTTGTTTTACATTTTAAAGTTCTCTTTTAAAATTATTGTTTTCTTATAGAGTTATTTATAGTTTATAATCTATCCTAACGATATTACACTAATGTTACCCTATTAATCTTTCAAATTCTTCACTTCTTAACCTTTAGTCCCGTTATCTGTTTACTTACAATTAAAGGTAATCTCCACTTGCTTGTTATCCACTGATATCTTACTATTATGTTATCTTATTCTTATTTTAACTTTACTGTAACAATACTTATTCAATTTTCAATCTATTTATTCGTTAACATTTATTTTCTTTATCTGTTAACCCACAGTTATCTAATGTAATCTCTATTAGTTTGTTATACACTTATTCCTTATCTTTTATCGCAATCTGTTTACTTTTTACTTACATGCTATATTCTCCTTTATTTTTATTTTTATTCATACTTATTTTCCATTTGTTTTTATCTTCTACATATATAATACTTAATATTTAACTACATTGTCACCCACTCTGATATCATATTTTATTTCTGTATCTGACAACTTCTTCTTATTTTATATCTACTTATATTTATTTTTTATCTTCAACATGTTCTGTATCTTTTGTAGCCCTTAAAGACGACCTGCAAATTGGGTCGAAACGTCGGCAAAAATTAAAATAATAAATATGTTTTAATTTAGTATTTATTTGACCGCACCCCCCCGATTAACTCCTTCTCAAAATTAATTAATATAACAATCAACATATTTATCATTTTCTTTTATATTTGAAAGAAATTCAATTATTAAGAGTATGGCTAAAGATAAATATGAATTATAATTATATGATTATAATAAAATAGAAAAACGTAAAACGCGAAAAGCTTATTTTGAAAAAATGAAGAAAATCATTTGTATTGAAATCTAGGCCTTAATTACAAGTAACAAAAACATTTAATGACAATAACAATTCGATTTCAGATGGTACCCATCAGAATAGTACGACAAGATCTTTTTTAGGATTTAACTTTTGGAAACACGGTCGTACAAAGGGAAAGTTGACAGCGTCTTCTGACAAGGCACATTCAGATAAAAACAAGGAATCAGCAAAGCAAACAAAAGGTCAGTAAGACTACTTCATTATGGTAGTTGTTTGTATTACTATGCATTACTTTAGTTGATGAAAGTCTGCTTGTTTCTAAATTATGGAATAAAAAAAAATAAAGATTTTCTGAAATTATATCACAAAATTAATTAATATGACAATTAACATATGCAACATTTTTTTTTATGTTTGAAACAAATTCAATTTTTAAGAACTAGGCCCGTGCGAAAAATTCGCACAGCATATTGTTATCAAATGCCAGATTAATAATAAAAGAAAATAATGCAACGTATCAAAAGATAAAGAAATCAAATGATACTTTATCGATAAATATAATCGACAAAGAAAACAAAAATTAATTTAAATCTTCATTTTTGTTTGGAACCAACATGTTTACATATTTCAGTAAGCTGTATCTCTGCTCAAAATTGTCCGATTTCAATGATTTTTTTTTTCCTTTTTGAAGGGAATTAAGTAATCTTTTATATAATCACGGGCATAATTATATGATTATAATAAAATATTGGACAAATGTAAAATGGGAAAAGGTTATTTTGAAAAAATTAAGAAACTCATTTGTATTGAAATCTAGGCCTTAATTATAAGTAACAAATACATTTAATGACAATAACAATTTGATTTCAGATGGTACCCATCAGAATAGTACGACAAGATCTTTTTTAGGATTTAACTTTTGGAAACACGGCCGTACAAAGGGAAAGTTGACGACGTCTTCTGACAAGGCACATTCAACTAAAAACAACGAATCAGCAAAACAAATAAAAGGTCAGTAAAAAGACTTCATTATGGTAGTTGTTTGTATTACTATGCATTACTTTAGTTGATGAAAGTATTCTTCTTTCTAAATTACAGTTCGAAAAAATTAATTTTTTTCCGAAATTATATCACAAAATTAATTGATATAACAATCAACATATGGAACAATTTTTTTTTTTACGTTTGAAAGAAATTCAATTATTAAGAATATGGCTATGTATAAATATGAAATATGATTATAATAAAATATTGGACAAATGTAAAATGGGAAAAGGTTATTTTGAAAAAATTAAGAAACTCATTTGTATTGAAATCTAGTCCTTAATTATAAGTAACAAAAACATTTAATGACAATAACAATTTGATTTCAGATGGTACCCATCAGAATAGTACGACAAGATCTTTTTTAGGATTTAACTTTTGGAAACACGGCCGTACAAAAGGAAAGTTGACGACGTCTTCTGACAAGGCACATTCAACTAAAAACAAGGAATCAGCAAAACAAACCAAAGGTCAGTAAAAATGCTTCATTATTGTAGTTGTTTGTATTACTTTAGTTAATGAAAGTATGTTTCTTTCTAAATTACGGAATAAAAATTAGTACTTTTCTGAAATAATATCACAAAATTAATTTCTATAACAATCAACATATAGAACTTTTTTTTTTATTTTTTAAAGAAACTCAATTATTAAGAATATGGCTAAGTATAAACATGAAATATAATTATAATAAAATGTTGGACAAATGTAAAAATTCGAAAATCTTATTTTGAATTTTTTTTTTTTTTAATTTCTTTATTGAGTATTATAACAATCTGTCTCTTGGACATTGGTTATAGTGAGGTAGGATGACATTCACACTATATGTACAAAAAAAATTGAGTGAAGAATCTGGCCATTGCCAGAACTCCAATTATATAATCTACAAAAGGTCGCGAGGCCGCTGCCGTTTCAACCTTCTTGGAGGATTGTAGGGATGAGAGGTGCTTGATAGGGATTGTGCAAGAGGATTTGGGTGGTACGTAAGGTTCTAGTGAAATTTGGAGAATTTTTCTGAGATAAGGTCTAGGACAAATGGGATGTTGAGGTCATGATGTAGGGTTTTGTTGGTTACATAGAAAGGAGCATCGACTATTGTTCGAAGGACTTTTGACTGGAAGAATAGGATGCGCTTGATGTTGGAAAATTTTGCTGATCCCCACAGTTCTAGTCCGTAAGTCCAAATGGGTTTCAGTATTGTCTTGTAGATCAGTAACTTGTTTTCACCAGAAAGTTTAGATTTTCTATTCAGTAGTCTATATAGCTGGCCATATCGTCTGTTAAGTTCCTGTCTTTTAAGTCGAGTATGTGGATTCCATGTTAGTCGTCTGTCTAAGAGAAAGCCAAGATACCGGACTGTATCTGAGAAAGGAAGCTGGATGGAGTTAAAATAAACTGGTGGGCAGGTATTACGCCGAAGGGTGAAGGTAATGTGTTTACATTTAGATTCGTTTACCTTAATGCGCCATTTCTTACACCAGTGTTCAATCAGGAAGAGGTGCCTTTGTAAGTTTGCGGACGCTGTTTCAGGATCTGAGTTGGAAGAAAGGATAGCAGTGTCATCAGCGAAAGTTGCCAGGAGGGTATCGGGATGGACAGGAATATCAGCGGTAAAGAGAATGTAAAGGATGGGGCCCAAGACGCTGCCTTGAGGAACGCCAGCCTCAATTGAGTAACAGTCGGAGAATTCGGTGCCACAGCGAACTCGGAAGGAGCGGTCGGAAAGATAGGATCGGAGTACTAGGTATAAGGACTGTGGTAGATGGATTTTAAGCTTGAAGAGTAATCCGGCGTGCCATACCCGGTCAAAAGCTTGCGCTACGTCCAGAAATGCACCCGAGCAATACTGCTTGCTTTCTAGGGTTGAGGATATATGGTCAACAACTCGGAGTCCTTGCTGGACAGTGGAATGTTGGGAACGAAATCCGAATTGATGAGTAGGAAGGTTATAGGATTCAATTATAGGTAGGATTCGTTTCAGTAGGATCTTTTCAAAAATTTTTGAGAGGATTGGGAGTAGGCTAATTGGTCTATAGGATGCTGTATTGTTGGAAGGTTTGCCTGGTTTCAAGAAGAGGACGATGGTGGAATGTTTCCATAAAAGAGGGAAGTGGGTAGTTCGTAGGATGCAATTGTATATATATGTAAGAAATATGATGGCTTTAGATGGAAGTTGTCGAAGGATCTGTGGGGTTAGAAGGTCATATCCAGGAGATTTGCGAGGAGTGATTTTCCGTAAAAGGTATTTGACCTCAGAGGGATTAACAGCTTTAGGTGGTAAGGAGAGTGGGATAGGTATTGAGAGGGATTCTTCTACTTTTACTGTGTGGCTGGGATGGGATTCTGGATGAGGAGCGAAAGTATAGGAAAGGTGTTTGGCAAATTCCTCGGCTTTATCTTCATCAGATGCTGCCCAGGAGCCATCATCTCGTCGAAGAGGGTGGGAAATATGATGGGATTTGAGGATTTTTCTGGTGATATTCCAAAGGGAATTATCATGAGCAGAGAGTGTGGTGAGGTAGGAATTGAATGATTGGGATCTGAAGGTGGCTAATTCTTTTTTTAATTTTTTACAGTGATAATTGTAGGAGTGGCGGTCGGCTGGATGTCTGGTACGTTGCCATAATAATCTGGCACGGCGTTTTATGTGGATTAGGTCAAGGAGGTGTTGAGGTAAATTATGTTTCTTAAGGATTTTTGAGGAGTGATCAGGGGAGGAAGCAGTCCAGACTGCTTCTTGAATTTTGGTAGTGAAGGAATGTACTGCATTGTCCAGGTCTTCAGAGGTTTTCAGGGTTAGTCTGAGGTCAATTTTATCGGATAGGATTTGATGAAAGAGTTTCCAGTTAACTGGGCCTCTGATGAAGGACGGAGGAGAGGGTTTAGGAATAGGAGCTAGTGATACTTGGAGTATTAATGGGCTGGGGTCTGAGGAAAGCTCGTCAAGACGGGCAACGGAATGGTTGAGAGCACCTAAACCATTATGGATAAAGAAATCGAGGATATCGGGATTACGGTTAGGATCAGTGGGCCAGTAGGTAGGTGAGTTGGGTGGAAGAAGGGTAAAATTTTGGGAATTGAGTACAGACAGCAATGTTCGACCACGAGAATTCGTGGTTCTTGAACCCCATTGTTGATGCTTGGCGTTTAAGTCTGCACCCAAGATGAAATGATGTCCTAAGGAAATGAGGAAGGAACTAAATTGGATATTGGAGATGGGTTGGTTTGGAGGGCAATACGCTGATGCAACGGTAATAGGAAAGGAGAAGGTTTTGATTACGACTGCGGTGGATTGTAGGAAATCGTGTGTAGGCAGTGGGAGTAGGTGATGGGAGAGGGATTGGTGCACAATGACTGCAGTACCGGAATGTGCTCTACCGTCAGGATGGTCGGTACGGTAAGTTATGTATTGTGGTATTTTTAGGAGCTGTTTTTTAGTCAGTCGAGTTTCCGTTATTAGGGCTACGTCTACGTTCTTGTCTTGTAGTAAGGCTGTTAGTTCGTGTATGTGATTTCTAACACCATTCGCATTCCAAAGGAGAATGGATATGGGTTTGATGGAAGTCATTTAAGGATTTTTTAAAGGAGGGATAAGGTGAGATACTAGGTTAGTGAGAAGTGATATCAGTGGGGTAACAAGGGATTTAAATTCTGAAAGAAAGGATGTCAATAAGCTGGTTAGATCTGTAGCATTAGGCGGTGGAGGAACATATTGGATTTGATGTTGGTGAGGTTGTTGTTGATTAGGTACATTAGGTGGGATAGGATATTGAGATTGGGGTTGAGTTTGTTCTTGTCTCTACCCCCAAGTAGCTTGGCAAAAGAAACCTTACAGTTCACAATTTTAGCGGGTCCTCTTCTTGGTTTAGGTGTATCATCAGGGTCCCTGGGTTTCATATATCTCGCTTTAAGATTTTTATAGTAGCAAGTGTCATGGCCGCAAGTGCAGTTGAAGATTCACGTCGCTCTGTATTTGTTACTATGTAATTTGGTTACTATTTAAAATTCTGGTGTAAGACTATATCAACAGTGACTATATAAACAGTGGTACATTTTATGTCACATATGTTCAGGTTAGTAACTATTGATTAACAATGAAGCAGTAATAAATTAGTGCTCGTTCGGCAAGCCCAAGTGGCCCGTAATCCCTTACAGTTTTATCTTATCTGTAATAAGTTACGGTCAAGACTCGGCTCTGTGTATACTAACATTCTTCGGCTTTGTTCACAGTTCGAATCCAAGACATTTAGGTTTTTTTTTTTCTTTTTTTTTTTTTTTCTCTTTATATTTTTAATATTTTTCAGGAGACTTTTATTTTATTTTCTCATTAATTAATTCTGAAATGAATTATTTTATATTATATCTGTATATAGTTTGTAAATAGTTTAGTTCTTAAGAAGCTATCTTATAATTTTCATTTTAATATTTAGGTTTAAAAAACATTTTTTTTTCTCTCTTTCTCTCACACTCATTTATCCATCATGGATAAATCCATGGATTTGGATAAGAACACTTCTTGTGAAGACTCGGAGAACGAGACACCCTTTTCAGAAATTAGCGAGACTGACTCGCAATACTTGAAAAGACGTACGCTCCAAAAGCGTGTCCGAAACTCCGCTCCCGGTTCGGGAAGCAACTCACCAAATAAGAAAAAAACAAAAAATAAATCAAACAAATCAAATAAGCCAGCAGAACAAGAAAAATCTCCACCTAAAACGAGGAGTAAATCTAATGCCACACAATCAGAGCCAACTGCACCAAGCACCTCAGCCAGCAAGAATACTATTCTCGATAACAATTTATCAAGCAAGATTCCGAAGCCTCAAGATTTTTCTGACCCCGAACCGCCACCTGTTTTTGTTTCAAAAATTGAGAACTTCGTGTCGTTTGGTCAAGAAATTGCAAAACTAATCGGACAGCCAAATTTTCGCTGCTTCTCTCGAATCAATGACATTAAAATAAACACGAACTCTAGAGAAAACTATAAAAAATTGATTAGCCATTTAACTTCCAAAAACTACGACTTCCATTGTTACCAATTGAAACAGGACAAGGCGTTTCGAGTAGTCCTGAGAGGTCTACATCCAACCACTCCTATATCTGTCATCAAAACAGGCCTGGAAGAAATCGGTCATAACGTCAGGCACATAGCACCCGTACTACATCCTAGGGAAAGATATCCGCTTCCATTATTTTTTATAGATTTGGAACCAGCAAAAACGAATAATGAAATATTTCAGGTTCAACGTTTAGTATACTCGACAGTACGATTTGAAGAACCAAGACAGAAGCCCCTAATAGTACAATGCACTAAGTGTCAAAACTTAGGGCATACGAAGACATATTGCCATCACGAGGCCAGATGTGTTAAATGCGCCGGTTTTCACGCTTCAGACACTTGCCAGAGGCCAAAAGATGAGCCCGCTACATGTGCTCTTTGTGGTGAAGCCCACCCTGCAAGCTATAGAGGTTGTGAGGTGTATAAAAATCTTCACAAACAGAGATCACGCAACTTAGCGACGAAAACCCTTGGACCTGCTCAAAAAACTTGTCCTGAGCCACCTGAAATTGAAAATCAGGAAACATTCCCTGCTTTGCCGACTTCACCTTCCATCGCCGTCCAACAACAACCATCCATCTCTACACTTAAGGATTATCCTCAACAGAACTCAAGAAATTCTCAATGGCAGCCTTGCATCATTAAGAAGCAGCCTCAAAGTCAGGCGCCTCAAACCTCCCAATCCAAGCCCAAAAGCTCTAATACTCAACCTCAACAGCCTCGTCAGCCAATCCCTCCCCATCAGCTACCCTTAAGGGTCAAACTCCCGCCAGAGCACCCACACCCAGCTCCACTCGTTCCTACTCCCAAGATGAACCTCCCATCACAAGTCCAACAGAATTTAGATCCTACTCCTCGTACCCCACGTCGGACCCACCCTCCACCCAGCAATCCTATTCGCATAGATTACTCATCACAACCTCATGACCTAAATCCACTTCCCAGCCAAACATCATCCGACATCAACTCTATCCTATCATCATTCCTGATAGATCTTCAACAGACTATCAAACCGCTTATAACTCTTCTCACAAGACTCCTTTCCGAAATCCCGTTTAACTTCCGATGAATACAAAGCCCCTAGCTATCCTCTTATGGAACGCTAACGGACTACAAAACCACCGTGACGAACTAGACATATTTCTCCATGACAATTATATTGACATTGCTCTTCTGACAGAAACTCATTTCACTCAACGGACACAATTCTACATACGTGACTACATCACTTATAGATCTGACCATCCAGACAACACTTCCCACGCTGGCTCTTGCATCCTTATACATAAATCTCTATCGCATTCCCTTATCCCTTCTACTCCAACTGATGCCATTCAATCAACTTCTGTAATCCTTTCAACTCGTCCTTTCCATCGAACACTTTCAGCTGTATACTGTCCTCCTGGTAATTCCCTCTCTTATAGCCTACTTGATTCCTTATTTCAATCCCTCGGAGCGCGCTTTATTGCTGGAGGAGACTACAATGCTAAACACCAACGATGGGGTTGTCGAACATCCAACTCCCGCGGTAGCATCCTATCACGTGTCTCTTCTTCCAACAGTTATTCAATCCTCTCACCCATGAATCCTACATATTGGCCTACATCTCTGAAAAAACGTCCCGATATCCTGGATATATTTATCACCTCCCAGATTTCCTCCTCCCAATCCATTATCAAATCCCTGGATGACCTTTCGTCAGATCATAGTCCAGTTTTGCTTTTACTACATTCGAACTTTGCTCCTAAACCTAAACTTCCTAAACTAATTACAGGACGAGTGGACTGGGACAAATTTCGTCATGATCTGGAAGATAAACTGGACTTAAAAATTCCCCTCAAGACAAAACAACATATTGATAATGCCATAGAAAACCTTAATACAACTATAACAACGAGTATAAATAATAACACATTTGTTAATAATAAAAGCAATAATTTAAGACAAATTAACTTGCCACAGCATATTCGAATCTTATTAAGGGATAAACGCAGAGCAAGATCGAAGTGGCACAGGACTAGATATCCTTCAGACAAAACGTACTATACCGAATTGACTAACAAACTAAAATCAGAAATCAGAAAATATAAAACTCAACAATTACTGAACCTAACTGGAAATATTACAACAACTGACAAATCACTATGGACTACAACCAAAAAACTTCTGAAGTTTAAAGATTTTAATCACCCACTTCTTACTGAATCCCAAACCTGGTCCAAATCCGACGAAGAAAAAGCCCAGTTATTCGGTCAACATCTGTTCCAAATTTTCAACCCACATCCTGATATCCTTAATCCAACCCACATCGAATGTATTGAATCAGAACTGGATACTCCTCTCCAAATGTCCCTACCACCTAAAGCATTTCATCCCACAGAAATATCCAACATCATTCAAAGATTACCCTCCTACAAAGCTCCTGGACATGACCTAATAACATCCCAGATCTTGAAACTTCTTCCTCGAAAAGCCATCCTATTCCTTACTTTCATATATAATGCTGTACTCCGATCAACATATTTCCCTGATCCTTGGAAAATATCTATTGTCAAAATGATCCACAAACCCAAAAAGCCACCAGAATATCCATCCTCTTACCGTCCCATCTCTCTGTTACCCATCATGGGAAAAATCCTGGAAAAACTAATCTTAAAACGCCTGTACCCAATCCTAGATTCTAATCACATAATCCCAGATCACCAATTTGGATTCCGCTCCTCCCATTCCACTATACAGCAATGCCATCGTGTGGTAGACGTAGTATCCTCTGCATTGGAGCGCGGTATGTACTGTACGGGAGCCTTTCTCGATGTTGAACAGGCGTTTGATAGAGTTTGGCACCCGGGACTGCTGTACAAACTCCGAAAATTCCTACCATCTACCTACTTCCTCATTATCCGTTCCTACCTTACTGATAGATACTTTAAAGTAAATCACAACAATGTATATACATCCCGTTTTTCCCAGTCTGCAGGTGTTCCTCAAGGTAGTATCCTAGGTCCTATCCTTTACACAGTTTATACAGCTGACATCCCAACCCATCCCAACACTGTCATCACCACATATGCTGATGACACATGTATCCTATCAGTCAATAACGACCCATCTATTGCATCCCAAACCCTTCAATCCCACATCACAAACCTGGAAGAATGGTGTCAGAAATGGAGAATTAAAATAAATTCCAATAAATCCCATCAAATTACCTTCACCCTTCGTCGTAAACCAATGACTTCCTGTCCTTCAGTATCCTTTAACAACACCTCACTTATTCCTGTTGAACAAATCCGTTACCTAGGACTCCATCTGGACAAACGTCTAACTTGGAATCCTCATACCAGACTGAAACGACAAGAAACCGCTCGACGTTTCCGACTACTTCAACACTTACTAGACAAACGCTCTAACCTTCCAATCAATTATAAAAGACTGATTTACATGACTATAATAAGGCCTATTTGGACTTACGGGGTTGAGCTATGGGGCTCCACCAAGCCTTCAAATTCCTCTCGCATACAGTCCTTGCAATCCAAAATCCTTCGTAAAATCCTCAATGCTCCTTACTTTGTTACAAATAAAATTATCCATAATGACCTTAATGTTCCTTATGTATCAGATTTGGCCCAATCCAGATATCTGTCCTTCCATAATAAACTTCATAACCATCCCAACCCTCTTGTCTCTAACCTTGCTTCCTATTCGATTCCTGATAACCCTCCGAGGCGTCTGAAAAGAAGATGGCCACGTGATCTTCTAATATAGACATATTATTAGAGTGCTACCAATGGGTAGTTTCTCAACAAGTGTTCCATGTCTTTATACCAATGTGCAAATTTACTAGATGTATTTTTTTTGTATACAGTTGTAAATATCATTTAAAATAAATAAAAAAAAAAAAAAAAGATTTTTATAAATTTGGCAGCCTTTGTAGTTGGCTGGATGGCCTTCCAGGCATAGGGCACAGATTGCTGGTTCTGTAATTGGTTTATTACACTCGCCAGACTTGTGTGTTTTACCACATTTCACGCAGCGTGGTAAGTGGTGGCAATAAGACTTGGTGTGGCCATATGCTTGGCAATTATGGCACTGGATGAACTCTCTTTTTGGGTACGGTTTTTCGACCTTTACGCTGGTGTAGAAAATTCTATTCACATCGTATATTTTTTCGATCCCAGGCGATGGTTCTAGATCGACGAAAAATAAGGGCAATGGGATTTTATTCTTTACACCTGGTTGTTCTTTATTTTCTTTTAAAACATTGGTTATCTGACGTATTTTGAACCCTAACGCCGTTAACTCTTCTTTAATCACTTCTATCGGGGTTGAGGAGTGTAAATTTCTTATTACAACTCGTAGTGCTCTTTCCTGTTTCAACTGGTATGTGTGAAAGTCCGCATTTGTGTCTGTTAAATATTTTACGATTTTTCGGTACGCTTCAGGTGTGGCCGGTATTATTTTTGTATCATTTATTCTGTTTAGGCATGTATACCGGATGTGAAATAAATGTATTGGATAGGTGAATGGCGAACTCCTCAGCCTTATCTTCGTCAGATGCTGCCCAGGAGCCATCATCTCGTCGGAGGGGATGGGAAATGCGGTGAGGATTTAGGATTTTAGTTGAGGTTTTCCAAAGGGAATTGTCGCGAAATGAGAGGGAGGATAGGTAGTAGTTGAAGGATCGTGATCTGAAGGTAGCTAATTCTAGTTTTAATTTTTTGCAGTAATAATTATAGGTGCAGCGGTTGGTAGGATGTCGAGTACGTTGCCACAATAATCTGGCACGGCGTTTGGTGGTGATTAGGTCAAGGATGTGTTATGTGTGGTGAAAGTTCATTTAGACGTGTAATGGAACAATTGAGGGGACTTAAGCCGCTGTGGATAAAGAAATAATGAAGATCAGGATTACGGTTGGGATCTGTGGGCCAGTAGGTAGGAGAGTTGGGAGAAAGGAGGTGAAAACGTTGGGAGTTGAGTGCAGATTTCAGGGTTTGGCCACGAGAATTCATGGTTCTGGAACCCCATTGTTGGTGCTTGGCATTTAGGTCTGCACACAAGATGAAGTGATGTCCTAAGGAGTCGAGGAGAGAACTAAATTGGGAATTGGATATAGATCGGTTAGGAGGGCAATACGCTGTTGCAAGAGTAACCGAAAAGGAGAAGGTTTTTATCACGATTGCGGTGGACTGTAGGAAATCATGTATAGGTAATGGGAGTGCGTGATGGGAGAGGGATTGGTGTACAATTACAGCAGTACCGGCATGTGCTTTTCCGTCAGGGTGGTCAGTACGATATGTCAGGTATTGTGGTATTTTGAAGTGCTGTTTAGTGGTTAGTTGAGTTTCAGTAATTAGTGCCACATCAATGTTCTTGTCAAGTAGTAAAGTATATAGTTCGTCTGTATGATTTCTAACACCATTCGCATTCCAAAGGAGAATGGATATGGGTTTAGGGATGTGAGTCATTTAAGGATTTTTTAAAGGAGGGATGAGATGAGATACAAGATTTGTGAGGAGTGATATGAGTGGAGTAACAAGGGATTTGAAATCGGTGAGGAAGGATGCTAACAAACTTGTGAGATCTGTTGCATTTGAAGGAGGAGGAATATGAGGAATTTGTTGTTGATGGTTAGGTATATTAGGATGAAGAGGATTTTGAGATTGGGATTGAGGTTGTTGTTGTGGCAGGGCTTGACATTTATCGGTTGAAGTCTTACCTCTAAGTAGTTGGGAGAATGATACATCATTGTTTACAATTCTGGAAGGCTCTCTCTCTCTTCTTGTTCTTAGTGCTTCATCTTGAATCCGGTTTTTCTGGTGTCTGGTTTTGAGATTCTTGTAAATTTGGCAGCCTTTGTAGTTGGCCGGGTGTTCCTCCAAGCATAGGGCACATACTGCTGGATCTTGTATAGGTTTGGTGCACTCTACAGATTTGTGCTGTTCACCGCACTTCACGCAACGCCGCAGATGGTGGCAATATGTCTTCGTATGGCCATAGGTCTGACAATTATGGCACTACACGATGTCTCTCTTGGGGTATGGCTTCTCAACTTTCACCATTGTGTAGTATATTCTTGTGATATCATATATTTTTTCGATACCTGGTGATGGCTCCAAGTCCACGAAAAACAATGGTAGTGGGATCCTATTTCGTAATCCTGGCTGCTCCCTGTCCTCCTTCAAAACGTTTGTTACCTGGCGTACATTGAAACCAAGCGTCGTTAGTTCTTCTTTAATAACTTCAGTGGGGGTTGATGAGTGTAAATTTCTTATCACTACTCGTAACGCTCTTTCCTGCCTCAGCTGGTAAGTGTGAAAATTCGCATTTGTTTCTGATAAGTACTTCACTATTTTTCGGTAGGCTTCAGCAGAATTAGGTGTTATTTTGGTGTCATTGGTCCTGATAAAGCATGAATAACAGCCAGGGCAGATTTTATTTAGTTGGGTGCAGAACATCTGGAAATTTTGGATATTTTTCACAAATATCGGAAGAGGCTTTGCTTCTCTGGGTATTGCTGTAGAATACATTACTTCTCGGTCATTTTGAAGCACTTGGTAGGGGTTTGGAGTAAAGAAAGGCGATTCTTCAATCATTTCTTGCGAAGACGTACCTGGTTGGTTCTGAGGTTTTGGTTCTGAAGTGTTCACTTTGGTCACTGGAGGTATTTCTAGTAGGCAGCGACGAGTTCTTTAGTGAATAACGTGGTGTACTAACGCCGTCTGACCGAGTCCTATTGGGCACCTTACTGGCCATAACTTGCTGATCATACCGCATATTATAAGAGAAAAATAAAGGAAGAAGGAAAAAAAAAAAAAGAAAAGAAAAATTAAAAATAACAAAACAAAAAAAGATGTCAACAGTAAATATCAACTGCTCGGGTGTACACTTTAACTGTATTACGTGAATAATCAGAGAGATTCCGCTATAAAATAGGCAAAAACTGATAGAGGAGTTGAGAAGACAACCTTCGCATCAGCTGATCACTGCCTTCTCCTTGAAAAAATTAAGAAAATCATTTGTATTAAAATCCAGGCCTTAATTATAAACAACAAAAACATTTAATGACAATAACAATCTGATTTCAGGTGGTAACCATCAGAACAGTACAAGATCTTTTTTAGGATTCCACTTTTGGAAACACAGCCATACAACGCGAAAGACAACTACAGGGAAGTTGACGAAATCTGCTGACAAGGAACACTCAAATAAAACTAAAGAATCAGCAAAACAAACGAAAAGTCAGTAAAAAGACTTCATTACGGTAGTTGTTTGTATTACTATGCATTACTTAGTTGATGAAAGTATGCTTCTTTCTAAAATACAGATTAAAAAAAATTAAAAATTTTCTTAAATTATGTCGCAAAATTAATTAATGTAAGAAGCATGATATGGAACATTTGTTTATGTTGGAAATGAATTCAATTATTAAAAAAATGCTAAGCTTGAATATAAAATATAATGAAGTGTTGGACAAATGTAAAAATTCGACAAAATCTTATTTTAAAAAAACAAATGATGAATATTAATTGTATTGAAATCTAGGCCTTAATTATAAGTAACAAAAACATTTAATGACAATAAAAATTTGATTTTAGATGGTACCCATCAGAATAGTACGATAAGATCTTTTTTAGGATTTAACTTTTGGAAACACGGTCGTACAAATGGAAAGTTGACGACGTCTTCTGACAAGGCACATTCAAATAAAAACAAGGAATCAGCAAAACAAACAAAAGGTCAGTAAAAAGACTTCATTATGGCAGTTGTTTGTATTACTATGCATTACTTTAGTTGAAGAAAGCCTGTTTCTTTCTAAATTACAGAATAAAAAAAATTAAAACTTTTCTTAAATTATATCACAAAATTAATTGACATAACAATTAAAAGTCGAATATTTGTTTTTTTTATGTTTGAAAGAAATTCAATTTTTTTTTATAGATAGTTTTGATTTTTTATTAATTTATTGAGTATTACAGCAATCTGTCACTGGTCATTGGTGATAGTGAATTCGGATAAATTCACACTATATTTACATAAAAATATAAAATAAATAGAAGCAAAATAATAATCAAAAGATATATACAATAAATAAAATGAAATAACTTAATAAACCAAAAATTGCCATTGCCAGAACTCCAATATATACAATCTTCAAAAGGTCGCGGGGCCACTGCCGTTTCAATCTTCTTGAAGGATTATAGGGATGGGTGGTGCTTAATAGAGATGGTGCAAGAGGGTTTAGATGATACGTAAGGTTCTGGTGAAATTTCGAGAATTTTTGTGGGACAAATGTGATGTTGAGGTCATGATGTAGTGTTTTGTTGGTTGCATAGAAAGGATCATGGACTATTGTTCGAAGGACTTTTAACTGGAAGGACTGGATGCTTTTGATGTTTGTTTTTTTTTTTCTGTTTTCCACAGTTCTAGTCCGTAACTTGTTTTGAATAGAAAGTTTACATTATCTGTTTGGTAATCTGTATATTTGGCCGTATCTTCGGTCAAGTTCCTGTTTTTTAAGTCTAGTATGAGGATATCCACGTTAGTCGTCCGTCTAAAAGAAAGCCAAGATACCGCACTGTAAGTTTGAAAGGAAGCTGGATGGTGTTAAAATAAAGTGGTGGACAGGATTTACGACAAAGAGTGAAGGTAATGTGTTTACAATTATTAAGAATATGGCTAAGCATAAATATGAAATACAATCAATTGTTGGACAAATATTCAATATAAAAAATTGACAAAATATTAGTGAATGATTTGTTTTGTGAAGACATTGGCTCATTCTTTAAAAAAATACATATAAAATCATTTGTATTGAAATCTAGGCCTTAATTATAACTAACAAAAACATTTAATGACAAGAACAATTTGATTTCAGGTGGTAGCTCTCAGAATGGAGTCAAAAAATCTTTTTTAGGATTCCCTTTTCGAAAATCCAATCCTACGAGTACTACAAAAAAGACCACTACCAAAATGTTAATCACGCCTATTGACAAGGCACATTCAAATAGAAATAAAGAATTAGCAAAAGAAACAAAAAGTGAGTAAAAATAGTTCATTTTCTTAGCTTTTAATTAATACCATTCATTAATATAGGAAAGCTTTTTTTGTAATAATATTAAACCTATCTATTAAGAAGGCAAAATCAATCCTTCGATAAATCGACTTATAAATTCGACTAATTTTTTTTTAAAAAATTTGATTTTCGCAAGGATGGACAGATTAAAGAATTTTCATAATAAAGGTTGAGAGTATTATATCGAATATCTAAAGAACAGTAACTTTAAAGCAGGGTCGGAAATAACGGGATAAAGGGGACACTTCCCACTGGTGGCAGAATTTGAAAAGCAGCAAATTACGATTGAATTGTTGTTAAGCTTTAAGAAATAATATTTTCAACGTTTTAGTTGTTTTAACTTCAATCTATTCAATAAACTGAAAAAAACAATATTTAAATTATAACATTTATTTCGATATATATCACGTAAAATGTATCTTTTTTTTTCTCTTTTATTGAATAATATTGTATTTTGTGTTAACTGGTATATTTGGTCATTTAATTGGTGTACATTAAAGTTGAAAGTTAATCGATTTTAAATTAATAGATTTTTCACCGGTCTTTGGCACTTCTGTGCTACGGGGCTTGTTATCGAGAGGCCTATTCATTATCGAATGTATCTTAATTATGGATTACCCTGTTGTTTTCAAGGAAATCATACAGTCACCCGAAGGTTTACGATATCGGTGGTAGACCTCGAGGAAAAAAATATTAGATCTTAGTGCGCCTGCTGACCCCAGCAGCCATATTGAGTGGATCTAGACTGATTTGTCACTATCCATTATTATTTATTTATTATTTTAAATTCAAAGCATGGATCAAAAAATAGGTTATAATGGCACCAACAACATACTTTTAGGTAATCAAAAAGGACGCAGATATTATTTAAGAATTCGATCGAAAAATTATAAAAAAACATCTACCACAATCAAGCCAGACGTTGCAACTTGCAAACACTGCTGTACAACAACCAAGAGCAAAAATCGTAAGTAAAAAATCCTTAATTACAATTGATGTTAAACAATAGAATTTATCCTTACTGGCCTTCAGCAAATGAAATTTTCTTTCCTTTAAACAATAGAGCATGTTGATTAAATGATATACTAAATTATTGAATAATTTCTTTTTATTTTGCTTATTTATTTATTTAGAAATATTACAATCTGTCACAATTAAGGACATTTATAATAGTGTTCAAAGAGCACATTTACACTCTATTTACAATAAATAATACAGAAACTAATAATAATAAAAGTAAATATATTGAATAACTAGATATGTTTTAGAGTAATAGGTTTATATTTTTTATTTGTTATGATTTTCTCTTTTAATGGGAAATGTTGGTTGCAAGAAATGGGTAGGGGAATTAATGATACCAACCTGTTGTCTGGAGACTTAAAAAGAAAAAAAAAAAGGTTTGGTTATTTCATGAAACTTATTATTTAGTCATAACCACTAGCGGATCCAGGATTTTTTTTTTTTTTTTTTAGGGGGAAGGAGGGCTTCAGTCCGAAAGCATATACACATATAACGATAATTACCTTAGAAGAAAAAGAAAGAAACTAACTACCTATATAAAATGTTGGTAAAGTGAGTCGTGAAGTCCAATTAAATGAAATTACACGAACAATAATACTTTTAGACATAATTTTTTTTAAAAGACATGGTTATATTTTACCGTTTTGGGTAGGGCTTCAGCCTGAAATCTCTCCCTCTCCCCCCGTAGATCCTCTGGTTGCACAGTCGGATTTACGGGGGGAGGGAGGGGGAGCTTTCGGGCTGAAGCCCCCCCCCCCAAAATGGTAAAATATAACCATGTTTTATAGAAAAAAGTATTAAAAACTATCTCTTAAAGTATTATTGTTCGTGTAATTACATTTAATTGGACTTCAAGAATCCCTTAAACACCATTTCATATAGGTAGTTCATTTCTTTTTTCTTTTTTTTTTAAATTATTTTATTTAATTTATTTTATTTTATTGTATTTATTTTATTTTATTGTATTTATTTTTATTTAATTTTATATTTATTTTATTTTATTGTATTTATTTTTATTTTATTTTATTGTATTTATTATTATTAAGTTTCTGTATTATTTTTTTTTTTTTATTGTAAATAGAGAGTGAGTGTGCTTTCTCTGAACACTATTATAAATGTCCTTGATGTGACAGAATGTAATATTTCTAAATAAACAAATATAAAAGAAAAATTAACTATCGTTATATATATGAAAAAAAAATCATTCGGGCTGAAGCCCCCACCAAAATTAAATCCTGAATCCGCTAGTGTCCGGTGGTCATATCACCGCATTTCTCATAACCAGCAACGTTTGTTTCACTATTGTCAAATATGCGTTAAACCTGTTTGTCAGAAATGGCTAAGTAGTGAGAAAAAAAAAATGTTTTACTATTAGTCTAAATGAATATATCCATTGTTATTCAAGCGTTATTTATATTTTTACATAAACTTCATAACCATCCCAACCCTCTTGTCTCTAACCTTGCTTCCTATTCGATTCCTGATAACCCTCCGAGGCGTCTGAAAAGAAGATGGCCACGTGATCTTCTAATATAGACATATTATTAGAGTGCTACCAATGGGTAGTTTCTCAACATGTGTTCCATGTCTTTATACCAATGTGCGAGTTTACCAGATGTATTTTTTGTATACAGTTGTAAATATCATTTAAAATAAATAATTAAAAAAATATTTTTACAGCGTTGCATGCATTTTGAAGCCAAAACAAAAAAAAAATTTAGTGAAATTCATTTTATTGTGAATTTTTATTGATACATTTATATTTTAGTTAGTATTTAGTTGGAATTTAGATGTAATTAATGATTTCAACATTGATGAAAATAAATAAACTGCTTAGGTAATTTAAAATTAAATTTTTGATCTAGGACTGATCCACTCTATGTATTAATACTCTTAAAAATATTTTTTGTTTTATGAAGTAATGTTATTTCTTAAAATTCTATTTTTTGTAAACATTATGCTTTAATGATCCTATTCAGTTTTACCATCTTTATTTTATGATTTTCATGTTTGAAAAATTTTATACTCTATGGGTACTGTTGTGCATTATGTACAATTTTAATAAATCGTTTAAAATATTTTGAGATCTATAAATTGATTTTGGAAACTTCAGACCTTCAAATCTGGGTGTTAGTAATAAGTTTTTATTATTATTAAAACACTTTATTCAGAAATATTACAATTTGTCACAGTTAAGGACACTTATAATAGAGTTCAGAGATTGCATTCATACCGTATATACAAAAATATAAATAAATAAAGTAATAACAAAAGAATAAGAAGAAAGAACAAAAGAGTAAAGAAAAAAAAATAATATATATACACATAAGTAAATAAAAATAGAAATAAAAGTAAAACAAACACCTTATATAAAACATACATTATTTACAATTTGCCAGGTGATCTCCGAACCAATCCTGTCCCCTCCACATGTGGAGGGAAAAGGGAGGCCTAGGAGATCCCTACGCTTCTCCCTCAGCCACTTCACTGGTATTTTAAACCAGCGGAGGATGAGTAAGAGCGCTACAGCCACAGACACTCATGACTTGAGTGGAGAATCTGGCCATTGCTAGAACTCCAAAATATCCATATTTACAAAAGGTCTCGTGGCCACTGCCGCTTTAACCTACGAAGGGGATTGTAGGGATGGGTGGTGCTTGATAGGGATTGTACAACGGGATTTGGGTGATGAGAAAGGTTCTGGTGAAATTTGGAAAATTTGGCTGGGATAAGATCAAGAATAAATGGGATATTAAGGTCATGATGTAGGGTTTTATTGGTTACATAGAAGGGAGCATTGACTATTGTACGGAGGACTTTAGACTGAAAGGATTGAATGCGTTTGATGTTAGAAAATTTGGCTGTTCCCCATAGTTCTAGTCCGTAAGTCCAGATGGGTTTCAGTATTGTCTTGTAGATCAGTAATTTGTTTTCACCAGAAAGTTTAGATTTTCTATTCAGTAGTCTATATAGCTGGCCATATCGTCTGTTAAGTTCCTGTCTTTTAAGTCGAGTATGTGGATTCCATGTTAGTCGTCTGTCTAAGAGAAAGCCAAGATACCGGACTGTATCTGAGAAAGGAAGCTGGATGGAGTTAAAATAAACTGGTGGGCAGGTATTACGCCGAAGGGTGAAGGTAATGTGTTTACATTTAGATTCGTTTACCTTAATGCGCCATTTCTTACACCAGTGTTCAATCAGGAAGAGGTGCCTTTGTAAGTTTGCGGACGCTGTTTCAGGATCTGAGTTGGAAGAAAGGATAGCAGTGTCATCAGCGAAAGTTGCCAGGAGGGTATCGGGATGGACAGGAATATCAGCGGTAAAGAGAATGTAAAGGATGGGGCCCAAGACGCTGCCTTGAGGAACGCCAGCCTCAATTGAGTAACAGTCGGAGAATTCGGTGCCACAGCGAACTCGGAAGGAGCGGTCGGAAAGATAGGATCGGAGTACTAGGTATAAGGACTGTGGTAGATGGATTTTAAGCTTGAAGAGTAATCCGGCGTGCCATACCCGGTCAAAAGCTTGCGCTATGTCCAGAAATGCACCCGAGCAATACTGCTTGCTTTCTAGGGTTGAGGATATATGGTCAACAACTCGGAGTCCTTGCTGGACAGTGGAATGTTGGGAACGAAATCCGAATTGATGAGTAGGAAGGTTATAGGATTCAATTATAGGTAGGATTCGTTTCAGTAGGATCTTTTCAAAAATTTTTGAGAGGATTGGGAGTAGGCTAATTGGTCTATAGGATGCTGTATTGTTGGAAGGTTTGCCTGGTTTCAAGAAGAGGACGATGGTGGAATGTTTCCATAAAAGAGGGAAGTGGGTAGTTCGTAGGATGCAATTGTATATATATGTAAGAAATGTGATGGCTTTAGATGGAAGTTGTCGAAGGATCTGTGGGGTTAGAAGGTCATATCCAGGAGATTTGCGAGGTGTGATTTTCCGTAAAAGGTATTTGACCTCAGAGGGATTAACAGCTTTAGGTGGTAAGGAGAGTGGGATAGGTATTGAGAGGGATTCTTCTACTTTTACTGTGTGGCTGGGATGGGATTCTGGATGAGGAGCGAAAGTATAGGAAAGGTGTTTGGCAAATTCCTCGGCTTTATCTTCATCAGATGCTGCCCAGGAGCCATCATCTCGTCGAAGAGGGTGGGAAATATGATGGGATTTGAGGATTTTTCTGGTGATATTCCAAAGGGAATTATCATGAGCAGAGAGTGTGGTGAGGTAGGAATTGAATGATTGGGATCTGAAGGTGGCTAATTCTTTTTTTAATTTTTTACAGTGATAATTGTAGGAGTGGCGGTCGGCTGGATGTCTGGTACGTTGCCATAATAATCTGGCACGGCGTTTTATGTGGATTAGGTCAAGGAGGTGTTGAGGTAAATTATGTTTCTTAAGGATTTTTGAGGAGTGATCAGGGGAGGAAGCAGTCCAGACTGCTTCTTGAATTTTGGTAGTGAAGGAATGTACTGCATTGTCCAGGTCTTCAGAGGTTTTCAGGGTTACTCTGAGGTCAATTTTATCGGAGAGGATTTGATGAAAGAGTTTCCAGTTAACTGGGCCTCTGATGAAGGACGGAGGAGAGGGTTTAGGAATAGGAGCTAGTGATACTTGGAGTATTAATGGGCTGTGGTCTGAGGAAAGCTCGTCAAGACGGGCAACGGAATGGTTGAGAGCACCTAAACCATTATGGATAAAGAAATCGAGGATATCGGGATTACGGTTAGGATCAGTGGGCCAGTAGGTAGGTGAGTTGGGTGGAAGAAGGGTAAAATTTTGGGAATTGAGTACAGACAGCAATGTTCGACCACGAGAATTCGTGGTTCTTGAACCCCATTGTTGATGTTTGGCGTTTAAGTCTGCACCCAAGATGAAATGATGTCCTAAGGAAATGAGGAAGGAACTAAATTGGATATTGGAGATGGATTGGTTTGGAGGGCAATACGCTGATGCAACGGTAATAGGAAAGGAGAAGGTTTTGATTACGACTGCGGTGGATTGTAGGAAATCGTGTGTAGGCAGTGGGAGTAGGTGATGGGAGAGGGATTGGTGCACAATGACTGCAGTACCGGCATGTGCTCTACCGTCAGGATGGTCGGTACGGTAAGTTATGTATTGTGGTATTTTTAGGAGCTGTTTTTTAGTCAGTCGAGTTTCCGTTATTAGGGCTACGTCTACGTTCTTGTCTTGTAGTAAGGCTGTTAGTTCGTGTATGTGATTTCTAACACCATTCGCATTCCAAAGGAGAATGGATATGGGTTTGATGGAAGTCATTTAAGGATTTTTTAAAGGAGGGATAAGGTGAGATACTAGGTTAGTGAGAAGTGATATCAGTGGGGTAACAAGGGATTTAAATTCTGAAAGAAAGGATGTCAATAAGCTGGTTAGATCTGTAGCATTAGGCGGTGGAGGAACATATTGGATTTGATGTTGGTGAGGTTGTTGTTGATTAGGTACATTAGGTGGGATAGGATATTGAGATTGGGGTTGAGTTTGTTCTTGCGGCAGGGCCTCACATACATTAGTCGGGTCTCTACCCCCAAGTAGCTTGGCAAAAGAAACCTTAGAGTTCACAATTTTAGCGGGTCCTCTTCTTGGTTTAGGTGTATCATCAGGGTCCCTGGGTTTCATATATCTCGCTTTAAGATTTTTATAAATTTGGCAGCCTTTGTAGTTGGCTGGATGGCCTTCCAGGCATAGGGCACAGACTGCTGGTTCTGTAATTGGTTTATTACACTCGCCAGACTTGTGTGTTTTACCACATTTCACGCAGCGTGGTAAGTGGTGGCAATAAGACTTGGTGTGGCCATATGCTTGGCAATTATGGCACTGGATGAACTCTCTTTTTGGGTACGGTTTTTCGACCTTTACGCTGGTGTAGAAAATTCTATTCACATCGTATATTTTCTCGATCCCAGGCGATGGCTCTAGATCGACGAAAAATAAGGGCAATGGGATTTTATTCTTTACACCTGGTTGTTCTTTATTTTCTTTTAAAACATTGGTTATCTGACGTATTTTGAACCCTAACGCCGTTAACTCTTCTTTAATCACTTCTATTGGGGTTGAGGAGTGTAAATTTCTTATTACAACTCGTAGTGCTCTTTCCTGTTTCAACTGGTATGTGTGAAAGTCCGCATTTGTGTCTGTTAAATATTTTACGATTTTTCGGTACGCTTCAGGTGTGGCCGGTATTATTTTTGTATCGTTTATTCTGTTTAGGCATGTATAGCTACCTGGGCAGATTTTATTAAGTTGAGTACACAACAACTGGAAATTTCTCAAATTTTTGACAAAGATAGGAGGTGGGCGTGGTTCTCGAGGTATAGGTGCATCTTCCATTTCTTCCCTGTCATTTTCAAGCACCTGGTATGGATTAGGTGTAAAAAATGGAGATTCCATTTCTTGTGAAGACGTACTTGGCAGTGGTTGAGACACAGATTCTTGAGTGTTCGCTGGAGGAGTTCCGGGGGGTGTTAATCGCTTACTACGACGTGTTTTCTGTTTAGGCGGTGAATTACGTGGGGTAGAGCCAACTGAATGGGACCTCTTAGTTGACATTACTTGGTGATAATATCGCATATAAAAAAAAAATAAAAGGGAAAAAAAAATAAATAAATAAAACTACGTCTGCTTGTTATTACAATGGATGAACCACCGGCTGAGAAACAGCCAGTTACGTGGCAGAGCCACAACTGGAGAGGGGAGCCGTCAGCTGTTATGGCTATAGAGATTAAGCCTATAGACGCTAAATCACTAAATTCACTGTCTGTAATAGTACACAGTAAATAACAACACTACTCACTGTGGTGTTAGTCCATTGTTGTTGTTTTGATGTCTGCTTAACTAGTTTTTTTTAAAAAAAGTAAAACTGAGCACTTATTCTACTAAAATATAGTAAAACTGTGGGACACGACGTGAAATGTGGGTATTCAAATCAAGCGCATGCGCAGAACTACCCAGTAATAAGTTAAGTCAAAAATATAAATTAAATAAAGTTAGAAATATAAATTGACTATTTTCACTTTCTAATTAACGTACAAGCGGCTTAGAAATTCAATTCTGAGCATGAATTATTATTTGCTTCATATTCATTCATCATTCCTACTATTATTATTTTATTTTTTTAGAAGGGAAACCATTTCCAAATCTAAACCCAAATATTGAGAAACTTCATCGATATATGAACAAGGAAGTCCTTAAAAACACAAAGTTGAACAATCATGGTTTGTTGAAGAGGTCCCTGCACAAATTGAGCGGGTTAATCAGTAAGTTTTTTATTTATTTATTTATTTATTCAGAAATATCACAATCTATAATAGTGTTCAAAGAGCACATTCACACTCTATTTACAATAAATAAAAATAAATAATACAGAAACTAATAATAAGAAAAGTAAATATATATAAACAAGAGGACTAAGCCAATAAAATAACAACTAAAACACAAGCATACTATACAATATTTACAGAATCCATTCACTCAGGAGAACTTTCGTTCGAAACGCCAAGCCTTTCGTCCCACTCGTGGAAGGAAAGGCAGGACTCTAGGAGATCCCAGCGCCTCGCACTCAAGCACATTACTCGTAATAGAACCAGTTGAGGCTGAGGAGAGGCGCTATAATCACACATACTTGGCTTGAGTGGAGGATCTGGCCATTGCCAGAACTCCAATATAGGCTTATTCATAGAAGGTCTCTGGGCTACTGCCGTAGAAGTCAACCTTCGAGGAGGATTGTAAGGATGAGTGGTGCTGGATAGGGATTGTGCAAGGGGATTTGGATGATAGGTAAGGTTCTGGTGAAATTTGGAGAATTTTTTTAGGTCTAGGACAAATGGGATATTAAGGTCATGGTGTAGATTTTTGTTAGTTACATAGATTGGAGCATCAACTATTGTTCGAAGGACTGGATTGAAAGGATTAGATACATTTGATGTTAGAAAATTTTGCTGACCTCCACAGTTCAAGTCCTTATGTCCATATATGTTTCAGTATTGTCTTGTAGATAAGTAATTTGTTTTCAATAGAAAGTTTAGATTTTCTGTTTAGTAGTCTGTATAGCTGACCGTATCGTTGGTTGAGTTGAAAGCCAAGATACCGGACTCTGTCTGAGTAGTAAGGAAGCTGGATGGAATGAAAGTGTACTGGTGGACAGGAATTGCGTCGGAGTGTAAAGGTAATATGTTGGCATTTAGATTCATTCACTTTAATGTGCCAGTTATTACACTAGTGCTCAATCAAGAAGGGGTGCCTTTGCAGATTTAAGGATTCTATTTCGGGATCAGAGTTGGATGATAACATTGCGGTGTAGTCAGCGAATGTTGCAAAGAAAGCATCGGGATAAACAGGGATGACAACAGTAAAGAGGATGTTAAGCACGGGACCCAAGACACTGCCTTGGGGTACACCGGCTCTAACAGAGTAGAAATTGGAATATTCTGTTCCACAGCGAACTCGAAAGGAGCGGTCAGAGACGTAGGATCGGTGGACTAGGTACAACGACTGAAGTAAATGGATTTTAAGCTTGAAGAGGAAGCCGGCGTGCTATACCCGGTCAAATGCCTTTGCAATGTCCAGAAATGCACCCGAACTGTATTCCTTGTTTTCTAGGGCTGAGGAAATATGATCATCAACTTGGAGTCCTTGTTGAACAGTAGAACGTTTAGAGCGAAAACCAAACTGATGGGAAGGAATGTTTTGGGATTCTATAATGGGTAGGATTCGTTTCAACAGGATCTTTTCAAAAACTTTTGAAAGGATTGGGAGTAGGCTAATTGGTCTATAGGACGTTGAGCTATAATCAGTAAGTAATACCGACTTATTAACATAATCCATTCGTGACATTAGATTACAATACTTATTAAATAAATAAAATCAAGTACTAAAAAAAAAAAAAAAAAAGGTTTAGTCATATTATCTATTTCATGATGAAAGGTATAACTATGGGAATATTAGATTTTTTAGGAGACATAATTCTACCTCTTTGAGGCATTAGACAACCTAATTTTATTTAAATACTGTAAATAAAACCAATATTATATTGACTTTTTGGTTCGAAAGTTTCAATTTTCCTAAAAAGCGCTTCCGGTAGAGTAGGCCAACTATATTTTTGACATGAAAACAAATTTCAGATTTGTTTCTATCCTCCTTTAAAACTCTTAAATACGATTTTCTAATCTAATTAATTTCTAATTTCTTACTGCTAAAATAAAACAGAAAAGGAAAATTAAATTAGTCCTATTCGCAAACAACCTCAATCATAAAAAAAAAAGACATTTACATATGGTAATTCAATGTTATTATTAGTGTAATTAATGTTAGGTCTTATAACGGGGCAGAATGTGGGTCAGATCATGAATTAGTAATCGCGAAACTTCAACAAAAACTTAATATAAACTTAAAATGTTGATGAGAAAATTAAGAGTACAACGGAGTTGTTCACCAGCTGCATATCGATTTCAAAAAGGCTTACGATTCTATTGACCACTAGAAACTGTATAATATTCTTATCGAACAGGGAATCCCAAAAAAAAAAAATCTAGTCAGGATGTGATTGACGGAATCACTCAATAAAGTTAGAATAGCTAATAATTTATCCGAAAGGTTTGAGGTTCGTTCTGGTTAGAAACAAGGTGATTCCATTTCGCCTGCCCTGTTCAATATAGCTTTAGAACATGGCATTATTGAGGTTCGCTAAGCCTTATTATTATTAATTTAATTATAGTTATTTAATCTGTTAAATTAAAACAAAAAAACTACAAATACAACAAAATTTCATTAATATTTTTTTTTAGATATCAGCACAACGGTTCACTTAAAGCACACAAATCGACCAAAATGGTTCAAATCTTTTTTAAGAAGAGGATTTAGGCAAAGGGACAAAACAAAGAAAATCTCCCAGACTGTTACGGCACCAGCCAATATTACTTCATCTACAACTCTTCCTACCACTCTGGGGATAAAAGAAAATAATTCAAGCCGAAGTAAGTAATAAGTCTATATTTTGAGCTGCTAAATCATATGGCAAATCCGTAAAACCTTTAGAGTAAGGAAAATTACTCTATGTGTTATCATTATACATAAATTTATAAATATATGTTTATATCATAAAAAAATGTTTATAATTTAAATGGAAAGTTGGTTGAGGTTATAATTTGAATTAAATATTTGTTGTTAATGCTGTTTTTTGTTTCAGAATATACATCTCAATGTACAATTAATCCAGTGGATAAAACAAATGAGTACCTGATAACTATAGATGATGATGAAGAGGAATTTGAAGGTATTCACATCTTAATATTCTAAATAAATAAATTTGTCAGATAAACAAATTTAAAATTATGATACTGTACCAAAAAATTCACTGAACCTTCTAAACCTTATAAATATCAATTATTATATAAATCTTCATTTTTTTCTAGAATCTGAGACCCGTCCTTGGAAAGATGATGACATTTTTGAGGAATTCCCTGATTCTGTTAATAATGAAGGTGATTAACTTAAGATTACTATGATTGTCAGCTATTCCTTAGGTTTAAATTTTGTATCCACTTTTTTCGCTGTTTGTTTAATTCTCCTTAATGGCATACTTTTATGTGAAATTTAATGTATACACAATTACATTTGCAGTGGTCTATTTCATGTTTTCCCCTTGTTCCCTAGTTTGAAAATTCCCTGAAATTTCCCTGTAAAAATGTGCTCACCGAAAATGGAGAGTATGCATGTGCCATGCCATTCCCGCCACTCAACATGTGCCATGCCATTCCCTTCTGGGCACTCCTTAACTACTAAGCTTGTTTACATTATGTTTTATAAATTTGCCAAAATTTACTATTCGAGGAATAAAGCATTATAGGAGTAAGATATTTTTTTTACTTCTTATTTTTTATTCAGATTATGAATGATTCAGTAACATTAATCTATCCATATCTATGTATCTATATGTATGTATATATATGTAGGTACTCATTCGTTTTATCCACTGGATTAATTGTATATATATATATATATATATATATATATATATATATGTACAATTAATCCAGTGGATAAAACGAATGAGTACCTGATAACTATAGATATATAAAATATTTTTTTTTTGTAAATTTAATAAAAAATTAAAAGCATTTTTATGATTTTTTAATTAGTTACATTATAAGCAGATAAATTAACAATATGCTTGAGAACTCTTTTTATTTATTTCAGTTATTTTTGAGTGTAAGGATAATGGGCTTCAGAACAACCTGAAAGGAAAAACTGTTATTGAGGCAGCTCATTTATTCACGGATATTGAACAAGATGGTAAAAAAAAAATATATTTATAACTTTAGTTATAAAAACATTTATAATTAGGGCAAGAAATATTAACAGTTTATATATATATATATATATATATATATATATATATATATATATATATATATATATATTGTTTTTTTATTCTTTCCTCTGTGATTTAAGCCCACGTAAGGATTTTATTCGCCTTCATACTCTATGCCTTAAAGGCATACTACATGAAATTACAATTGTTTACATGATTTTCTTTTTTAGTTTTACATGATATGAATTTTTAATACAAAATTATAAATATTAACAAATAAAAAAAAATAAACAAATATTTATCAAACACAAAAAGTCAATTCAACAAAGTCAACAAGAAATCACCTACGCTGCCCATCACTGGTAAGTAAGTCGAAGTTGATAGATCTAATAAATTCAAGAAAGTCTGTCTTGAATTCAGTAAATAATTTTTTTTCCGTCTCAATCCAATTTCAAATGTTGATAACTACGCTTTTCATTAACTCAAATCGCTGTCTGTCAAATCGTTTACAGTCATATAGATAGATAGATAGAAAAAAAAACTTTATTCTGGGACTAAGTCCCTTCAGAATAACAATAATGTACAAAATAATAGAATATTACTGGCCTGAACGTTGAAACAATAAATGAAATTGATAAAATAAAATAAAAAGTAAAGAAAACCTTAGGTGCACAAGCTATATACAATACAGATACTACTATGTACAGAGCATTTAAAATTATGAATAAAACAATTAAAACTATGAACGAATCATTTGAACTATGAACAAAATTATATTTATTTATATATATTATATATTTAAATTTTTGAACATGTCCGTCTTCATCAAATAAGTCTGTTTGTATAATGTTGAATCTTTTAAGATATTTTTTTTTATTCCCATGTTCCGTTAGTACTTGCATAAGTTTGTAGTCATTACTGTGAATGCGCCTGTAATTCTGAAGTGTAATGTGTGGTACAAATCTGTGTAAGCTTGGTGAGTATGTTGAGGTCACCCATATTTTATTCCATCTTTTGATGAAATCAAACTTTAAATTCATCTTATTATGGGATGAAGGAGCTTGAGATGCATGGGGCTTTTAGCTGCTTCCTTTGCAAGATAATCGGCTCGATCATTAACTTCAATTCCACAATGTGCTTTTACCCATTTAGAGTCAGTACTTTTCCTACAGTTTTCATTATTAATAATTGGTTTCTAATGTGGTAAGTCAAGTAACCATGAATGTCTAAATTATAGAATTTTGTGTATGTTTTTATAGTAACGTGTGTGTCCGTTTGTAAAGGGTAGTTATATATTTATTCGGTTATTTTTAAAACTTATATTGATGTTATAAATTCCTGTCATCTTGAGCTCTGAATATACACATCGAATGTTATCACTGCCCTAACTACCGTCAGTAAAAACATGCGTATTTTTAAAGGTAATTTTTGGTCCAGTCCATAAACTTGTTTTGCAGGGTATAGACAAGATTTAAAGTCAGTGATTCTTTCTATTTTGTCCAACGTCAGGTCTTTGTATCCTTTCTTTCATTTTATAATGTTAAATAAGATAGTCCGTTCTTCAATTTTCATTTGGATTGGCAACAGTCCTACCCATAATATGTTGACCTCATATGAAAGTGTACGATAGCCCTTACATATCTAACTCGCAATTAACCTCTGAAGCCTCTCCAACTTCACCAAAATGTTCTTACATTGTACAGCTAGATGCCAGACATACACACCGCAGCGCATCTTAGGAAGTACCGCAGTTTCATAGATTTCTCTCCACATTTCCGATCTGATACCCTATATCGCTTTAGCAGTTACTGATAGTCAATTTATAATCCATAAAGTGTCGTTAGACAGATTGTCTAAATGTCTGTTCCAATTGAATTTTCTGTCAAAGAGTAGCGCTAAATATGATAATGGGTCACATTGAGTTAGTCTTACAGTATTGAGTAGTATATTCAATTCTGGTATAATTCTTTATTTTTTTTCCAAAGATTATATATTTTGTCTTTTTTAGATTAAAATCAAGTTTGTTACATTTAGCCCATTTTCTCAGCCTTGATAATTTTATGTTTTCTGTAATTCATCAAAATCTCTTATATCGTTCTATAACTATAATAAAACAATAATCGTCTGCGTATACTAATAATGTTGTACTTTTCTGTAAGTCTGTTTCGAAAATAGTATTTATTAACCTGTTCCATAGTATAGGTGATTAGGGATGGACCGTTACGAGCGGAACAGTTCGCGAAACGATTTCCATCTGTGGAACGGTTCGGAAAGAAACGAGACCCAAGGAAACTTCATTCCGCCGGAATGGAATCTAAGAATATAAACTTCTTTTAGTTTCAATAGGTAAATGTTCGGCAGAAAAGACAAATAGGAACAAAAGGGATTTGTATCAATTAAGGTTAATGAGCTGTTTGCCGCCGAAGTAGATTAACGGAATAGTCGAATAGGTTGTTTGCTTCAAAAGTGAACCATAACTACTAAATTTAATTTAGCGTTTGATTAAATATAAATAAATCTAATTAAATAAAATAGAATAAGATCCAAACCATAATTTTAAGATAGATATTTGTAAATTTAAAAAATACCAATTATAATTAAAAGATTCAGATAAACTATTAAAAAATTAATAGTTAATGCTATTATTATTATATAAAATTAATACTAATATTAAATAAGCATTTTAATCAAATTTTATTATCCTGATAACTATTATTAAGACCAATAATAAATATGTGGTTCTGTTGTGCAAATTAAATTTGTTATAGAAAATTTTATATCAGAGGAAGGAGATGGTGTCCGGGGTGGCGGTCATAAAGAAACTAAAGTAGTAGACATACTACTAAATAGAAAATCTAAACTCTCTATTGAAAACAAAATACTTATCTACAAGAAAATACTGAAACCTACTTGGACTTACGGATTTGAACTTTGGGGGACAGCAAAACTTTCTAACATCAAACGCATCCAATCCTTCCAGTCCAAAGTCCTTCGAACAATAGTCGATACTCCTTTCTATGTAACCAACAAAACCCTATACCATGACCTTAATATCCCATTTGTTCTAGACCTTATTCCAGCAAAATTCTCCAAATTTCACCAGAACCTTACCTATCATCCAAATCCCCTTGCACTATCCCTATCCAGCACCACCCATCCCTAGAATCCTCCAAGAAGGTTAAAACGGCAGTGGCACCGCGACCTTTTATAGTTTGTAATTATTGAAGTTCTGGCAATGGCCAGATCCTCCACTCACGACATGAGTGTATGTGGCTAAAACACTCTTGCTCAATTTCCACTGGGTTTAGCCCCAGTGACGCGGTTGAGAGAGAAGTGCAGGAATCTCTTGGAGTCATGCTTTTCCCTCCACAGTTGGAGGGACAAGTCTGGTTTGGAGTTCTCCCGCCAGATTGTAAATATTGTATATAGGTATGTATGTGTTCTTTTTATTGATTTATTTTTAGGTTATTTTATTCTTATTTATTGTATACCTATTATTATTTCTGTATAATTTATTATATTTATTGTACATAGAGTGTGAATGTGATCTCTGAACACTATTATAAATGTCCTTGAGACAGATTGTAATATTTTTCAATAAATAAGTTAAAAATTAAAAAAAAAAAAAATATATATATATATTTTCTGTAACTTGGGGCAAGAGAATATTTAAGGAAAATTAAGACAAATATGTGAGTTTTACCAACCAAAAAAAAGTTGTTTTAGAAAAAAAAAGATAAAAACAAAAAAATCTATAATATAAAATTTAGAATGAATTAAAAAACCAAAACGGTAAAAACTTTATAAAAATTAATTTAAAATTTGGAATTTAAAAACAGAAAATTGTTCTTTACCAGCTGATAATCGAGTCAGACGAACGTTAAACAACATATCACTTTTGAAATGATTCGTTGACATGGTGGCCACCATACTCTACATTTCTTTGGAAATCATATACAAATTAGGGTGATTTTTCTTCAGATCAAATCACGACTTAATAGGAAGTTATTAAACATATAAAATATCCTTTTCTAAATACCTGTTTAATTCAATCATTGCCTTTGATTCAGGTGTCCCATTTAGAGAATGTTTCTCTTGAGCTCTCATCTATGTTACTAAAACTTCCAGTTTGTTTTAGTTTTGTTTATCTTCATTTTTCTCTGCCTCAACGATTTTCAGTCGTTTTAAACAGTTTTAGTATTACACATATTGGCTTCATTATTCTCTATCGAGCTTCATGTATTGTTCGGAACGAAGATGGATCGGAAAGAGAACTTGAACGAATTCCAATAATGGAAAATTCCGTTCCGACCTGTATACGGAATCGCCCCTATAGATGATAGTGTTGATCCTTGAGGAGTCCCTAGCGTCAATTTCTCGCCAATACAATGAAACTTTGTTTGGATTGCAAGTTGTCTTTCAAAAAAATCATTTTGAAGGATGATGTATATGTTTTTTGGACAGTTATATTTCTTTAGATTATTTAAGATCGCAGGCCATCAGGCGTTGTTAAAAGCTCCTGCGATATCCAAAGATACAACTAGTAAATTACTGTTTTGACGGATTGTTCTAATGATATGGTCGTTCAATTCACGGAGAGTATCGTCAGTTCCAGATTGGGGTCTGAATCCGAATTGGTGTCGGTAGAGTATATTGTTACGTAAGTAGATGATATATTAATCTATTTTTTCAAAAATTCTTCATTACAGGAAGCTTACTTAATGGTCTCAGTGAAAACGAATTAGTCTTATGAATCAATGTTAATTCACCCACTTTCCAGCTTGTAAGAAATTCTTATCTTTCAAACAAGGTTTTATAAAGTTCAGTTATCAATTTTGGAATGAAGTCGGCTATCTTTCATCATCATATTATTCTTTTGTCAATTTTGTCTATTCCTGGTGCTTTCTTGTCATCTAATTTACTAATAACTTGTAATATTTCAAAATCCCGGATATTGGTGTCATCTTCATTAGCAGGTGGTATAAGTAAGTCTGTTCTAATTCGTCTGTGTTCGTTAGTATCATTCTAATTTAATGTATGAAATAACGTATTCTTAGTGTCTGGTGTGTATGTTTCTAGTTCATTCAAAGTTGTCGTGAGTAAGCTTTGAGGTTTTATTTTATTGGATAGAAACTTGTTTGATGTGTTTCTTTATGTTACAAATGTTTGATGTGTCATTTGAATGATGTGTGTTGAGTTGTAACATGTTCAATTGTCTATGTACCATCCTTAAAAATGAATTTTTTGTAGTTTATATTAATATTTGGAAATATATACTGTAGTTATTGATTACTCACTGTAGAGGGATGTTGTAGTTAGTATGCCAATGTCTGTATCCAGTGAACTTGTAGTTTTCACAGATGATTTATTTCATTTCTTGAGAAGTGAAATACAGTCACTAGCCGCGTGTTGATCTTTGCAGTTCGAGCATGCTATTGTCGCGCTGCAATCCTCGCTTTTGTGGTGGAATTTAAGGCGCTTTAATTTAAGGAATCTTCTTATTTGGAAATAATCCCGTATTATAAACTTTTCTATAGCTGATCCTATTATACAAGCAGTTCTGCGCATGCGCTAGTATCTTTCAACCCACCTGCTACATCGTCTCTCACAATTATCTTAATTACCAGTGAATTAGTGAAAAGTTGTGTTAAAAAAATAGTGCAATTGAACAAGTATAAAATACATTCTCGAATAGATCATAAACACGGTGAGCGCTTGTTTATTAAGTTTGAACAATAGTGTAAACAACCATAGAATTAGATAGAGTGGCCATTCTTATATACAGTCCTCCCACTTAGGGCCCGGTAGTCTCAGTGTCTGTCGGGCTGTCAAGTAAGCTAGGCTATATCACTCGGCCCTCTATCGGTCCGCTTAATTTTTAGGTACTTATAAAAAAAAAAATTCAATAATCGTTGACATGAAATGCGATATTATCGTATGATGCTGTCTAGAAAGAACAAAATATCAAGAAGCTTAGGCAATAACAGCTCTGGTAATTCACCAGTAAAACAAAAGCCTAGGCGTTCAAACAGAAAAACATCACCATCTACACCTGATAGTCCAAATGATGCAATGAACGACCCACAACCTGGTACCTCAACAGAAATTATGACCACCGAAACAAACACTGAAATTGAAGAATCACCGTTTTTTACTGTTAATCCATACCAACTACTATCTAATACTCCAGAAGAAACTATGGAAATACCATCAACCCCCAGAGAGCCAAAACCACCTCCAATATTCATAAGAAACATAAATGTTTTTCCGCTATTTTGCCAGCATTTAAATAAATTACTTGACAATGGTGAATACACATGTCAAAGTCGAACCAATGATACCAAGTTGATGCCAGATTCTCCTGAATCATATAGAAAAATAGTAAAATACTTGACAGATACAAAGGTGGAATTCCATACTCAGTTATTTCAAGATAGAGCACTAAGAGTGGTGATAAGTGGCCTCCATCCATCAATTCCACATGAGGCAATCAAAGAAGAATTGACAGAACTGGGTTTCAGTGTTCGCCAAATTGTCAATGTATATAAAGATAATAAAGAGCAACAAGGTGCAAACAACAAAATAGCCCTGCCACTATTTTGCGTAGACCTAGAGAGCATCAGTGGGGTCGAAAACATCTATAAATTAAGACGCCTGTACTATGCATAGCTTTGCATGCGATAAACCGTATGCAAAACGAGAAATAGTACAATGTCATAATTGCCAATCCTATGGCCATACTAAAAGCTATTGCCACCGCTTACCGCAATGCGTGAAGTGCGGGCAGCAACATAAGTCGGAAGATTGCAATGAGTCCAAGACAACTCCTGCTGTGTCGGCATTATGCCATAAAGATCACCCAGAAAATTACAAAGGATGCCAGACATATAAAATCTTAAAATCAAGATTACAGACAGCACCTAGACATGAAGAGACTTCTAGGACTCCCAGACCACCAAGGCAACCCACAAGATTTGCAAACAAAGAAGTCTCCTATGCTCAAATGTTAGGAGAATTACTCAACCTCAGGCCCTGCCGCAAACTCAACCACTGCCTCATGGTTCACCACCCGAACATAATATCACCCAAAAGTTCAGTCCTCACCAAATATCCTACATCCCTCCCACTAACAATTCCAATGACCTTACCAGCCTCCTTACATCATTCCTCTCCGAAACCAAATCCCTCATCAAACCGCTCACTACCTTACTTACAAATGTCATAGCTAATCTTATCCCATCGCCAAGAATTCCTTAAATGTCCTCAATAAAACCCTTTTCCATTCTCCTTTGGAATGCGAATGGTGTTCGAAATCACATCAACGAACTAACCTTTTTTCTACAGGACAATAACATAAACATAGGCCTAATTACTGAGACCCGACTAACTAACAAAAGACAGTTCAACATACCTGGCTACAAGATATATCGATCTGACCTGATGGAACAGCAAATGCTGGCACTGCTGTCATTATCCACCAGTCCCTCTCTCATCACTTGTATCATTTACCAGTTCACAATTTCCTACAAACCTCAGCAATAACTATCACTAACTTCACTTTTTCCTCTTCCAGTTGTCGCAGCATACTCTACACCTAAACTAGCAATACCTGAACCTAACTTCATTTCCTTTCTTAATTCCCTACGACACCACTTCCTTATAGGTGCAGACCTTAACGCCAAACATCAGCAATGGGGAGCTAGAACCACGAATCCCGCAGGCGATCGTTGTTGTCTTAACTTAGTTCCCACAATTCGTCAGATGAGACTAGAGCTGAAAAATTTGCTAAACACCTATCCAACACATTCACTCCCCACCCCGAACTCCATCCCACCCACACTGCTGAAGTTAAACACCTCTCTTCTCTGATTCCTCTCTCCTTACCTCCTAAAGCTGTCAACCTTTCTGAGGTCAAACTGCTTATAAACGATTTGAAACCTCGAAAACCCCCTGGACACGATCTCCTTACTTCCCAGATCCTTAGACAACTTTCCAATAAAGCAATCGTATTCCTCACATACCTGTATAACTGTAACCTCCGCACAACTCACTTTCCTCTGATATGGAAACACTCCATAATCATCCTCTTCTCTAAACCAGGTAAATCTGTTAATAATACTTCATCCTATAGACCAATAAGCTTGCTCCCGATCCTCTCAAAAATCTGAAAAAATCCTTCTCAAACGGATCCTACCCATTCTCGAAACCCACAATATCCCTTCCCATCAGTTTAGTTTCCGCTCCAGACATTCCACTGTTCAACAAGGCCTTCGCGTTGTTGACCATATATCCTCTTCGCTTGAAAACAAGCAATATTGCACTGGTGCCTTTCTGGACGTAGCGCAAGCATTCGACCGAGTGTGGCACGATGGCTTGCTTTTTAAACTTAAAACCCATTTACCTCAATCCTTGTACTTAGTCCTCAAATCCTACCTCTCTTATCGTTCCTTTCAAGTCCGCTGTGGTACTGAATCATCCAATTATTATCCAGTTGAGTCTGGTGTTCCACAAGGCAGTGTCTTGGGCCCAGTTCTCTGCATCCTCTTTACCGCCGACATTCCAACCAATCCCGATACCCTTCTAGCAACATTCGCTGACAATACCGCCATCCTGTCATCCCACACAGATCCTGAAACAGCATCCTTAAACCTTCAAAGACATATCTCCCTAATTGAGCATTGGTGCAACAACTGGCGTATCAAAATCAACGAATCCAAATGCAAGCATGTAACCTTTACCCTCCGACGCAGATCCTGTCCACCTATCCTCTTCAAGTCTGTACCTCTCCCTGTATCAGACACAGTTCGGTATCTAAGGATTCCTTTTAGACACAGTGAACCCACATACAAGACTTAAAAGGCAAGGACTTAACCGACGACTTGGCCAGTTATACAGACTACTTAACAGAAAATCCAAACTCTCAATCGAAAACAAACTATTAATATACAAGACCATACTGAAACCAATCTGGACCTACGGACATGAGCTGTGGGGGACAACTAAATTTTCGAACATCAAACGCATCCAATCCTTCCAGTCTAAAGTCCTACGTATAATAGTCAATTGTATAGTCAACTGTATTATTAATGACTCGTATTTTTAGTTTCATCAACCTTCTGAAAAGGAATATTTAAATCTTTTGGATTTACTAAAGATTTAAATTTGTTACCAAGTTCATTGGTTGTAATGGTATTTTAGGTTTAATAACCTTCTTATGGGCAGATCGTTTCTGTGCTTTCATCACAATCTTTGGGCTGTTGCTGAGTAACCAATTTTGTTGTTGAAAGAGAGGTTATCTTTATTAACAGCTTCCCCAATTTCTAAATTAAAAGACTGGTCACGAAGTAATTTTCTAAAACTTCAATAGATTTTTCAACCTTCAGTGGCAGATCTTTTCTCAAGAGACTGTAAATCTAAACAGTTGGCGCTACAGACCTTGTAGATCTTTGCCCGCGAGATATGTTCTTCTAGACCACATCCCGATCACTGATTTAAGTACACGGGGGTAGGGTCATCAGTCCTATGCCCGGTCGGTGTGAGTTGCCTCCAGTAGGCTGACGGGTCACACAAACCCGGGGGAGTCTCGGGCAGCTTGGCTTTCCCTGGTGGACGGTCACCCATCCAAGTGCTAACCACGCTCGGCGTTGCTTAACTTGGTTACCTATTGCAAGCGCCTCGCCCTCACGGCTACCCCAGCCCCTTATATAGACATAATGAAATAAATATATTGAGCATATATATATACATAAGATATATATATATATATATATATATATATATATATAATATATATATATATATATATATATATATATAAACATAATTATTTAAATTGAGAATTAGGTCACTTAATAATTATTTTATAAACTACAAAATGTTGATTGGTCCTGCTGTTTATTCTACATTTCGATCCCGGTTTTGCTCAATCACTACCGAAGGTAGGGAAGCATTGTGTTCGTGCGAGAGGTTAAAAAAAAATTGTGCTCAGAATCGAAAATTTTCACTCTCGTTTTAAGTTTCAGAGATCAAGGATCAAATTTGGTTCGGTGTCTGTCTGTCTGTCTAGTCAAACGGGCATATCATCTAGAACCGTTCATCCGATTTTCATGAATTTTTTAGAGATTATGCGAATAGATGGCCCCATATCAATATTATCAAATTCCATCCAGCACTTCCACTTACGCACGCGCAAACGTATCCATTTTTTAGATATGCCAATATTTCAGAAAGGGCTCATTCGATATGGCTCAAAGTTAGATAAAAGGTAGGTTATGGTGAAAAAATAACGTAATGTCAATTTTATTGAATTCTATAAATTAATTTCTCGTATATATGCGCAAACGTGTTTTCCTCGATACGTCTATATCTCTAAAACAGCATGTTCGATTTGGCTCAAATTGGGAGGGAAGTTAGGGATTGGTAAACAGATAATCAGGTAGTTATGAATTTTATCAAATGCTATCCACTTCTTCTAGAAGAAAACACTTTCGCTTTCAGCAACACTTCAGCAAACCTATTATTTGACAAGCCTATAGTTTGAAAACTGCTCTTTCAATTTGACCCAAACTTGGAGGAAATTCGGAGAATAGAATAGGAATTTCCTAATATGAATTTCTTTGCATTCCATTTAATAATTAAAATTAATATAAATAATTGGTAACAATATAATGGCAGTGAAATGTGAAAGACACTGATCATATGGCGTGGGAGGTGGGTTATGACAATATTTTTATGAAGTTATAAAATTTTAGGTTTTATTCAAAGAGTTAATTTATACTATATTGTTTCGTCGATTCCAAACGTTACTTAGATTTCGTGTATTTTTCAATAATTTTTTTTTAAAAAATTTATGAAATTTTTCATGTGGACAATAATTATTACAACACATTTATACCATATATATAGAACATATAAAATTAACAAAAGTAAAATAATAATCAAAATCAATAAATTTAAATTAATTTATACTAGTGCTCCGATCCACATATTTCCCTGATTCTTGGAAAATATCTATTGTGAAAATGTTACACAAACCTAAAAAACTACCCGAACACCCATCCTCTTACCGTCCTTTTTCTCTGTTACCTATCATGGGCAAAATCCTGGAAAAACTCATCCTAAAACGCCTGTATCCCATCCTAGACTCTAATCATATTATCCCTGATCACCAATTTGGATTCCGCACATCGCATTCCACTATCCAACAATGTCACCGTGTGGTTGATGTAGTCTCCTCTACATTGGAGCGCGGTATGTACTGCAAGGGAGTCTTTCTCGACGTTGAACAGTCGTTTGATCGAGTCTGGTACCCGGGTCTACTGTACAAACTCCGAAAAGTCCTACCCCCTACATACTTCCTCATTATCCGCTCCTATCTTACTGATAGGTACTTCAAAGTAAACCAAAATAATGTGTTCTCATCCCTCTTTGCTCAATCTGCAGGCGTTCCACAAGGTAGTATCCTCGGTCCCATCCTCTACACAGTTTATACAGCTGACATCCCAACCCATCCTGACACTGTCATCACCACTTACGCCGATGACACATGTTTGCTATCTGTTAATAACGATCCTTTAATTGCATCCCAAACTCTTCAATCACATATCACCTTGAAGAATGGTGTAAAAATTGGAGAATAAAAATAAATTCCAACAAATCCCATCAAATCACCTTTACCCTCCGTCGTAAACCTATGACGTCTTGTCCTACAGTAACTTTCAATAATACTCCACTTATTCCTGTTGAGCAAATCCACTACTTAGGACTCCATTTGGATAAACGTCTTACTTGGAATCCTCATACTAGACTGAAACGACAAGAAACTGCTCGACGTTTCCGACTGCTCCAAACTTTCTATTAATTACAAAAGACTTATCTACATAACTATAATAAGACCTATATGGACATACGGAGTTGAGCTTTGGGGCTCCACCAAACCATCGAATTCCTATCGTATCCAATCCTTACAATCCAAAATCCTCCGTAAAATCCTAAATGCTCCATACTTTGTCACAAATAAAACCATTCATAAAGACCTTAATGTACCATATGTCGCTGATTTAGCTCGAGCCAGATATCTATCCTTTCATGATAAACTGCAGTCCCATCCAAATCCGCTTGTTTCCACTCTTGCTTCTTTCTCGATTCCTGATAATCCTCCTAGGCGTCTGAAAAGGAGATGGCCCCGTGATCTTCTTACTTAAAATTATTTAGAGAGTGCTACCACTGGGTAGTAACTCTTCAAGCCTGTACATGCCATTATTTATATATGCGCATATTTACTTGTTGTATTTGTATACAGTTGTAAATTCCATTAAATAAATAAAAATTTTTACTCTGTTTGTAAAAAAGAAAAATCTTATTTATGATTGTGTTTATTTCAATTGAAGTTCAACCAGCTCGTCGTGGTGTCGAGTTTATGTGTGATTTTTACATATATTTTTATATTATCCAGCTTAAATTGTTTTGTTCTGACTGAAGTATTGGTCTCGTTAACTGAAAAACAAAAAGATTAATTTTTCTTATTTCTCTTATACAGCTTTTGTAACATCAATTTTACGAGTGAAAACATGACGATTAAGTACATATTACCACTATAAGTGGAAAGCATTCTGCTACGATGGAAAATAGCAGAGGGCAATAAAGTATGAAATTATACTAATAAATCATAACCAAACAATTAGTTTTTATGCTTTGCTCTAAAACACTCAATGTTTACATACTTTTTGCACTAACAGTAGTGATATTCAAGTTCAGTACGAACTCAAGTTTTTTTCAATCCCGAATCATCAAATATGCAATCTGCATAAGCGGAACTTCGCATTTTAGTATTCGCTCATGAAAAAAACTCGTAGATATCAAACCAGTATATGTTGAGGGATTTCTGAATTTCCGAAAAAGGCTTCTCCCAGAGATTTTATACTCATCTGAAAAATTTTAGACCTTGTAATAATAGACATTTTTTTTAGCCGATGCAAACGGTGAGGAAGATATACTGACCTTCCTTGGTAGACTTGTTTTTTTTTTTTTTTGTTTTTTTAGTTAACAATGGGATCCTCTTCAATGTTTTAAAATAGAGCCTCGATACCTCAGGCCAGGAATACACCGACAGCCTAAGACCTGTCCACTAGCACTTATATTTATCTACTCGCTTGTGTATATATATATATATATATATATATATATATATATATATATATATAGGGGCTGGGGTATCCGTACGGGCTAAGGTGCTTGCAATAGATAATCAAAGTTAAGCAACGTCGAGCGTGGTTAGTACTTGTATGGGGGACCGCCCAATTTGGGTGACCGGCCACCAGGGAAAGCCAAGCTGCCCGAGTCTCCCCCCCCCTGGTATGTGAGGCCCGTCAGCCTACTGGAGGCAACTCACCCCATGTACTTTCGGAATCAGAAATCGAGATGTGGTCTACCAGGATGTTAGTAGCCCCCTGAGGTTCGGTCCAAGGACGGTCTGTTTCGTGGAAAGAAGTATAGGTCCTCGTGCGCCTGCTGACTCCGAGCAGTCATAATCCATGGATCTAGACCGATTTGTCACTGTCCTTGAACCCGAGTGAGTCGGTGGGAAGGACACTGCCAGATTGGCCCCAAAGAGATCGGCTATGGAGACCATGGTTCGTAGAAACGTGAGGTTGGGTGACCCCCTCAAGGCTATCTCGGCTCCCGGAAGGAGCATACGTCTGCAAGGAGACCACATCTCTCGGCCAAAGATCTTCTTGGTCTGTAGTGCCAAACGAAAAAAAAAAAATAAAATAAAATATATATATATATATATATATATATATATATATATATATATATATATATATATATATATATATATATATACACACATATGTATACATATATGGATTTTATTAAAAATGAATTGAATAAACTAAAATTTTTATATTATTGTAAATTTAATGTACTTCAAAGGCTTAATTGGTCCATGGACTGGGAATGCTAAGGATCAAATAAACGACATCAATACATCTAATACTCTACATAATATAAAAAAAATTTATTAAAGTGCTTCAAGAGGAACCTTTGTACTTATTGCTTTATTCGCCATCACATGTGGCGAAAAATATTATGGCATATAAGAGAAGAACAAAATTTAATTTAATAAGGAAATAAAATAAATATTGGTGGAACAAATACCTTAATTAATAATAGTTCTTATGAATTAAGAAAAAAGTGTATTTATTTGTATTGATTTTCATTTTTAACACAAATTTTATTTTAGAATGCACCAGCAGTTTGCTGAACAAAATGAAGTTTCAATCAAGAAAATTTGCAGGAATGATTGGAGAATATGTTACTGAAAAAAATCCTACAGATGATGAGAAAAGTAAGTTCAAAATTTACTTTTATCAATTTTTTTTTAGATCCTTTTTTATAAATGTATTTATGAAAACTTTATTGATTACTGAAAAATATACTTTTTCGTTTCCCACATTTGTGTTTACATCCCCTCAAAATATTTATGTTATAGCGATATTCTACTATAATATTTCTTAACATTTATGTATATTCAAATAGAAAAAAAACATTAGTTTACCAGTACGAAATCTATTGTTGATCAGAGAGTAACATAGCATAGTACTAAAAACAACAGATAATTAATTAATTATACAGGTTGGCTTGTTTTCATACTAATATAAGTACATCTTCGTGGATAAATGCAAAGGAAAATGAAATATTCTTACTGAAACTGACAGGATGAAGTGGGTTTCTGGAAATTTTAGGTAATGAGAAGGGAGTCTTAGTAGGATGAGATATGAACTAGTGATGGGCAAAACTGTTTAACATTCCGCTACTTTCAAAAAACAGTTTCAAAAAAACAAAATGGCCGCTACTGCAGTTTAGTTTTCAGTTCGCTCTGCGATTATTACTTTGCTATGTGCTTATTAGTCAAAACTCTGTGTTAATAATTGATTAACAGTGACATTATAAACAGTTGAACATTTTTAAGTTCACGGATAAAGAGGTGAGTTACAATTTATTAACAATGAAGTGATAAATTAGTGCTCGTTTGAATAGCCCATGTGGCTGTTAATTCCATTGCTTCTTATCTTATTTACGTTAAGTTCCCGGCCAAGGTTTGTATACTAGCTCGCTTCCGTCAGCTGATCACAGTACGAAACCAAAGACTTGTAGAACTCCTTTTTTTTTTTTTTTTTTTTTCTTCTCCAAGAGACAGTTTATTTATTTTTTTCCTTTGTTTATTTATTCTCAGAAATGTTTTGTTTTATTTCTGTTTCTGAGTTTGTAATTTTTTTTTTACTTCTTTTTAATAGATCGTAAATTCTTATTTTGTAGTTTTAATATTTAGGTATATATATATATCTTTTTTTCTTTCTTTTCTCTTCTTATCATAATGGAAGATATGAATTTGGACGAGAAATCTTCATGTGAAGATTCAGAGGACGAGACACCATTTTCCGAGGTTAGCGAAACTGATTCGCAATATCTGAAAAGACGCTCGCTTCAAAAACGTAACAGAAACTCTGCCCCTGGGTCAGGTGGCAATTCGCCTAACAAGAAGAAAAATAAATCAGCAAAATCTAAACAGACAGCTGAACAAAATAAATCTAAACAGCCTGCCGAGCAAAATAAATCACCACCCAGAACTAGAAGCAAATCAAACATCACAAAAACAGCTCCAACTGCACCAAATACCACAGCCAGCAATAATTGTGATCTTGGTAGTAACTCACCTAACAAGCCTCCGGCACAAGACCCCGAGCCGCCCCCTATTTTTGTCTCTAAAATTAAAAATTTTATATCATTCGTTCAAGAAATGCCAATCTTATCGGACAAACCAGTTTCCGCTGTTTTTCTAGGGTTAATGACATTAAGATTAACACGAGCTCTAAAGAAAATTATAAAACTCTGATAAATTATTTTACAACTAAAAAATATGAATTTCACTGTTACCAACTGAGACAAGAAAAGGCATATCGGGTGGTATTGAGAGGCTTGCACTCAACCACTCCCATATCCGTTATCAAATCTGATCTAGAGGTAATAGGACATAACGTTAGGCATATAGCATGCGTCCTACATCCAACGCAAAAATATCCATTGCCACTGTTTTTCGTTGATTTGGAGCCTGCAAGCAATAACATTGACATATTTCAAGTTAAGAGGCTTACGTATTCCACAGTAAAATTCGAAGAGCCTAGACAAAAACCTGTCATAGTTCAATGCTCCAAGTGTCAAGACTTGGGGCACACAAAGACCTATTGCCATCATCAAGCGAGGTGCGTTAGATGTGCCGGGCCACACGCATCTAACACTTGTCAGATCCCTCAAGACCAACCTCCTAAATGTGCTCTCTGTGGCGAAGACCATCCTGCAAGCTATAAAGGATGCATAGTATATAAAAAATACTAAAAGTTAAGAACTCATAACATAGCCTTAAAGTGCAGCCAACTAAATAAAGAAACTTACACCCAGCCACCAGAAATTGATATTACAAATTTTCCTGAGTTGCCAAAACAAACTACCCATTCAACACAACAAGAACCAACTACTTCAACTGAAATCGCCCATCCTCAACAGGAATCTACCAAAACTAGCACCCATACCACCATCAAGAAGCAGCAGCCTCGACGCCAGGCGCCTCAGGCCTCCCAAGCTAAACCTCATACTCCCAATCCTCTCATATTTCATCCTCCGCGACAGCAAATTCCCCCTCATCATCTACCTCTACGAGTCAAATTACCGCCACAGCAATCGCACCCATCTCATCCTAATGCCCAGAAAAAAAACCCAGCACAAGTATCGTCAAATCCAGTCCCACCTCGTACACAACAACGAATCCCACTCTCAGTTAACACTCCTTACCCGCCACCTGAACCTATCCTAAATCCACTTCACAATCAACATCCATCTGATCTAACTTCCATTCTATCATCCTTCCTATTGGACCTCCAAAACACCATAAAACCTCTTATCACTCTACTAACCAGAATCCTGACCGAAATTCCGTTTAATTTCCCTCGATGAGCACAAAGCCCCTAACTATCCTTTTATGGAATGCTAACGGACTACACAACCACCGTGACGAACTTGACATATTCCTTCATGACAATCACATTGATATAGCTCTACCGACTGAAACGCATTTCACAAAACGGACACATTTTCACATACGAGACTACATCACTTATAGATCTGACCATCCAGATAACACTGCCCACGCCGGTTCTTGCATCCTTATACATAAATCTTTACCCCATTCCCTTATTCCTTCCACTCCAACTGACGCCATTCAATCAACTTCTTTAATCCTTTAACTCGCCCTTTCCATTTCACAGTCTCAGCTGTTTACTGTCCTCCTGGTAATTCCCTCTCCTTTAATCTCCTTGATACATTGTTCCAATCCCTCGGATCGCGCTTTATTGCTGGAGGAGATTACAATGCTAAACACCAACGGTGGGGTTGTCGAACATCCAACTCCCGCGGTAACATCCTTTCCCGTCTCTCATCTTCTAATAGTTATTCAATCCTCTCGCCCATGAGTCCTACTTATTGGACAACATCCCTCAAAAAACGTCCCGATATCCTGGATATATTTATCACCTCCCAGATTTCCTCCTCCCAAACTATAATCAAATCCCTGGATGACCTTTCTTCAGACCATAGTCCGGTTCTGCTTTCATTACATTCTGACTTTGCTCCTAAACCATCACCTCCCAAACTGATCACTGGACGAGTAAACTGGGACAAATTTCGTGATGATTTGGAAAACAAACTTGACCTCAAAATTCCGCTAAAGACAAAAGAAGACATTAATGGTGCCATAGAAAAACTGACATCAACAATAACAGACAGTATAAATAATAATACCTTTACCAATAAGATTAACAAACCACAAAAATACAAATCGCATTCCATTATCAAATCGCTGGATGACCTTTCATCAGATCATGGTCCAGTTCTGCTTTTACTACATTCAAATCTTGCTCCTAAACCCTTACTTCCTAATTTGATTACAGGACGAGTAGACTGGGACAAATTTCGCGATGATCTGGAAAATAAACTGGACTTAAAAATTCCGCTTAAGACAAAACAAGATACTGACATAGCAATAGAAAAACATCAATAACAACCACTATAAATGATAACACTCCCGTCAACAAAAGAAATAACTCATGACATATTAACTTGCCACAGCATATTCGCATCTTATTAAAGGAAAAACGCAGAGCAAGATCGAAGTGGCATCGAACTAGATACCCGACAGATAAAGCGCATTACACCCAACTGACTAACAAACTGAAATCAGAAATAAGAAAATACAAAATTCAAAATTTACTAAATTTTACTGAAAAACTTACACCTACCGATAAATCACTATGGACGACCACTAAAAGGCTCCTGAAATTTAAGGACTGCAACCATCCACTACTCACTGAAGCCCAAACCTGGTCCAAATCCGACGAAGAAAAATCCCAAATATTTTCCCACCACCTCTTTAAAACCTTTAATCCACATCCCGATATTCTTAACCCAAATCACCTTGAATGTATTGAAGCAGAACTGGATATCCCACTCCAAATGACTCCTCCTCCTAAAGCCTTTCATCCTTCAGAAATATCCAACATCATTCACAGGTTACCTTCCCGCAAAGCTCCACGACACGACCTAATTACATCCCAGATCCTAAAACTACTTCCTCGGAAAGCCATTCTATTCCTTATATATATATATAATGCTGTACTCCGATCAACATATTTTCCCGACCCTTGGAAACTATCCATTATCAAAATGATACATAAACCCAAAAAGCCACCAGAATACCCATCCTCTTACCGCCCTATCTCTCTTTTACCCATCATGGGAAAAGTCCTAGAAAAACTCATCCTAAAACGCCTGTACCCAATCCTAGATTCTAATCACATAATCCCAGATCACCAGTTTGGATTCCGCAGATCCCATTCCACTATCCAGCAATGCCATCGTGTGGTGGATGTTGTCTCCTCTGCATTAGAGCGCGGAATGTACTGCACGGGAGTCTTTCTCGATGTAGAAGAGGCTTTTGATCGAGTCTGGCACCCGGGATTACTTTACAAACTCCGTAAATTGCTACATCCTTCATACTTCCTCATTATCCGTTCCTATCTAACTGATAGATACTCAAAAGTCAATCACAATAATGCTTATTCATCCCTCTTTTCCCAGTCCGCTGGTGTTCCTCAAGGTAGTATCCTTGGTCCTATCCTTTACACAGTTTATACAGCTGACATCCCAACCCATCCTAACACTGTTATTACCACGTATGCCGATGATACATGTGTCCTATCCGTTAATAATGACCCAACCATTGCATCCCAAACTCTTCAATCGCACATCACAAGCCTTGAAGAATGGTGTCAAAACTGGAGGATTAAAATAAATTCTAATAAATCCCATCAAATCACCTTTACCCTTCGACGTAAACCTATGACCTCATGTCCCACAGTATCCTTTAATAATACCCCACTTATCCCTGTTGAACAAATCCGATACCTTGGACTTCACTTGGACAAACGTCTAACTTGGAATCCTCATACCAGACTGAAACGACAAGAAACCGCTCGACGTTTCCGACTACTCCAACACTTACTAGACAAACGCTCTAAGCTTCCAGTAAATTACAAAAGACTTATATACATGACTACAATAAGACCTATTTGGACTTACGGAGTTGAGCTTTGGGGCTCCACTAAGCCATCGAATTCCTCTCGTATCCAATCCTTACAATCCAAAATCCTTCGGAAAATCCTCAATGCTCCTTACTTTGTCACCAATAAAATAATCCATAATGACCTTAATGTTCCTTATGTTTCCGATTTGGCCCAATCCAGATACCAATCTTTCCATAATAAACTTCAGAACCATCCGAATCCTCACGTCTCTAACCTTGCTTCCTCTTCTATTCCTGATAACCCTCCGAGGCGTCTGAAAAGAAGATGGCCTCGAGATCTCTTATTGTAAATACATTTTGTTTTTAGAGTGCTACCAGTGGGTAGTTTCTCAACAAGTCATTTCATGTTTTTATTTTCTGTTATCAAATTTACTTAATGTATTTAATTTTTTAATACAGTTGTAAATATCATGTATAAATAAATAAAAAAAACAAAAACAAATATGACTGTTTCTTTCGCTCTCCTAGCACAAGGGCTGTCCATTTCACTAAAGTAACATCTTATGTCCTGTATTGCAGGGCATGTATCAAGATGTTATTCTGCCATCATATACAAGGAACACAGAGGGCATGTCGGGCTATCTTTTATATCGATGCGGTGGAGGTGCTTGAGAAGGAAATGATGCCCTGTGAGCATTCTAAAGCATTCCACGGCTTGCCCTATAGGGACTACTCTAGGGATCCTACCACTGTCTTCCAGCAATCCACTCCATCGCTTCCCTTCAATTGTTGCCCATATTTCTCCTTTCAGTGAATTTGGAGGGTCTGTTTTATATTTCTTTTCATTGAATCCATGCCCAGAGGAATAACTGGTTGGATCATTCCAGAACCGATTCTGGCCAGTTTGTCAGCTTCATCATTTCCGTGGAGTCCGCAATGGCCTGGTATCCACTGGAAAGCGACTTCTGTCCCATTTTCCTTTAATGGGTCCAAATATAGATGACATTTGGATTCATATTATATCCATTTTGGAGAGACAAAATGGCTGCCTGTAAGTCAACAAAGAAAGCAACTTTCTTGTCTTTCCGTTCAACCAATCTCTCAAGGCCTAAGACACACTTCCCCTTCAAAGTTTGTGGCTACCTTTCCGACAGGGGCGGCAAGTTGAAATTACTTTGAATAAACTCCAGCTCCGGCATGTTTGCGTGCTTCCAGTGCAGAACCATCAGTATATACATGGAGCCATTCTGTTTCTGCAGATCGTTTTCCGATGGTTTCTAGGGTTATAGCCTTTTGTTGGTAAATTGGTGTTGAATCCTTAGAAACGTTCTGAAGAAGATCACAGAGCACAATAAATTCGCTTGTGAATGGGACTTGTGTCAATGTCGGGAGAGGCTCCCTTTCAGCTAGTTCTAGTCCTTTTCTTGGTTTCAAACCTTCCACTGCCTTAGTAAAAGTAATTTGTGTTTTAAGGCGTTCAGGTGCTTGTTCATAGGTACTCTAGTAGCTGATCTTAAGACGTTTTAGCCATTTATAGAGCGTAATGGCTAGTTGCTCCCGGTGTGCCTCAAGAGGTACTATGCCTGTTTGTAATTCTAGCCCCGATATTGGGGTTGATCTGGTCCCTCCTGTCATGAGTCTGAGGGCCTGATTCTGGATTATGTCAAGCTTGTGTAATATCGCGTCCGAAGCAGTGATAATAAGTTCTGCGCCATATTCAATAACAGGGCGGACATATGTTTTGTAGGCAAGACCCATAACATCACCTGTTGCTCCCCATTTTGAGCCACCTAACCTCTGTATTAATGAAATTCGTGTTGAAGCCTGTTCTATTTGGTAGAATAGATATGATATGATTTGGTAGAAAGGGTAAAAAGCTGGAATTCCGTCTTTTTGGAATTAACGATCATCTCGTTTTCATTGGCCCACTTCTCTAGTAATTTCAGTACCTGTTGCATGTGCTTTTCTAGTCCTTTAAAGTCACTACTTGTTGCCCAAATGACGAGGTCATCTGCGTACAGCAGACCATTTGTACCCGGAATAGTTTCAGTGAGTTCTGTGATATCATCAATCATGATGTTAAACAGGAAGGAACTCAGCAAAGAACCTTGTGGGAGGCCTTGTTTTGTTTGGCGATATGTCGAGACAATGTTTTTATATCGCACCTTTATAAGCCTTTGATGTAAGAAAGAAGATCCGCATTCTTTCTCCAAACTCTATCATATGTCGTCTTAAAATCTACGAATATTGCCAGGGTGCTCTGTTTTCTTTGGAAGCCGTTTTTATTTCTTGTGTTAGATGAGCTACTTGTTCAACAGTGTTTCGATTTTTCTTGAAGCTTGGTAAGAAGATATTATATCATATTTTTCTATGTATTTATGAAATCTTTCTGCAACGATTCTCTCGTAGAGCATCGAAAAAGTGCTTGTTAATGCAATGGGTCTGAAATTTTCTGCTATATCTTGTTTTTTTCTCTCTTCAAGATTGGTACCACTTCTGATTTCCTTCATTCACACGGAATATGTGTTTTCCAAACAGTATTTAAAAATGTTAGTACTGTTTCTTTGGCCATATTCTCAAGATGTATAAGAAATTCCGACAGTATGTCATCTGGGCCTGCGGTTTTACCTTCCTTAGATTTAGTACGAGCATCATTTAGTTCTTGCGTTTGGATATCTCCCCAGAATAGTGTATAATCTTCTTCACTTACTACACACCAATGTGTGGAGTTTGTGGCTGGATTTCCTTTTTTTGATTTGTAATTGCTTACTTTGGAGTAGTGTTTGCAGAAGGACTTGGCTATTTCTTTTAGCTTGCTAATTGTTTTCCCAACGAAAGTTATTGGATGGTTTGCCAAGTTTGATTTATTATTTATTTTTGAATGAAATTTATGTGCCTTACCTCCATCTTTTCTAAAGTCCATTTTCTCTAGCAACGTTCTAAATGAGTATTGTTTAGCTGAAATAACTTTTCTTTTAAATTTAGCTGTTTTCCTTTTTAGTAAACTTATAATTGTATGATTTTTGGAGCTCTCAGGTCTTTTTCTAAAATCATCTCTTTCTTCTTCTAGCTTTTGCAGTTCTTCATTCCAGGAAGAACTATATTTTCGTATTGTTCCTCGGGGAATAGTCTTCAGGGCACACCTATATAAATTTCCTTTTATATTAGTGTATGTTTTATCTACGTTTCCGTTTATGATTAATTTGTCAGTGATGAGTTCATCTGTCAGTTGTAGTTGATTGGTCTTACTATTATTATTTTGATTCAGGTGCAAGTTAACCAAAAGGATATTGTGTCCGAAACCTGCTATAGCTGGTAGTAGGGTATGCTTTATGTTATCAGAGATTGATGTGTGCGCCAATACAACATCAGGGCAGGAGGTTCTGCCAGTGAAAGAAAGAAAAGTAGGACGTTTTGTTTCATTTCGAATATATTGTGCAGGGTTTGAATTAAGGAAATCTTCAAATATTCTACAGTATCAGTGTTATATCCCCATATAGTGGAAGGGGCATTCAGGTCTCCATATAGTATACTCTCTCTATTCCAATTCCTTTCCAACCATGTGAGGTCCGGTCTGTTTTGACAAGGGTTATACATTACGAATATTCGGAAGTGCCGCTTGCCATACCACAAATTTGATTCCAGAGCCTCGGATTTATCACTTGCATATTCCATTTATCACTTGCTGTTTCCTAATTTTCATATCCGTAACGATGGATGCCTTAACAGCTAGCATAATACCAGATGCAACTTGTCTTGCTGTTGGGAGGAAATATGTCTGGTATACATGAATTCGGTGCATATCAGGTTTGTCAGTTGCCGCTCCTGCTTCGACGATCGCGCATAAGTCTACATCACATTCTGTCACTATACGTTTCAATTCGGTGAATTTATCTTTGGTTAAACCGCCTGCGTTCCAAAATAAAGCTTTGAGTTGAGCCTGGCCTAAGTCTTTAGAAAGTTTGAGAGCATTTCGCCGTTTTTGATAGGGCCTGGGCATGTTATTGCTTTGTGTAGTGGGCTGAGTTGGCGAAAAATGTTATCGTTTACTTATCGTGTTATACAGGGCTCGTGGACTAACTGTCCGGACGCGATCACTTCACCCTTTGAATAGTTCTTATTTTATTTTATAAAAGTAAAACTATCTATTTTATGCTTTTAAAACATATCCTGATAAAAGTCAAAGTGACATAAAATTATAATTTTGAATTATAACATGTTTAAAAGGTATCATATAAATTTATTAATGAAAATAATGAGCAAATAGAACTGAACTGAGAACTGTTTCTGTATCTGTTGCAAGAAGCTGTTTAAATTAAACAGCTTTCTCTATCTGTTTCAGAAAACTGTTTGCGTATCTGTTGCAAGAAGCTGTTTAAATGAAACAGGTTTCTGTATCTGTTTAAATTGAACAGCTTCTGTAGCTGTTTCGGAAAGCTATTTAAATTAAACAGAATCAGTGTTTCCTTCATTTCTCGTCGGGATCGCTGTCTCCATTTAATAGCTACAGTGACTTAATAATACAGTGGGGCCATACCGATGTGGCGGCCATATTGGGTCAGCGGGAAATTAATATTTGACTACTCTTTCTTTGTAAAGTAATTATTGCAAAAAAATATTGACTAGAAGAGTTTGGAAGACAGAATAAAAGTAGGGCAAGTTGAATGTGGCCTCTGAATCACTTATATCAAACTAAAATAAATAATAAAATCAAAGAACAATATTTTATTATCTTTCATTTAACATTTTTAAAAACATATTTTAATAAACTTTGGCATATTGCGATTTCCATTTTATTCATCTAATTCTCTCATTGGCAAATTTCACACAAAAAAATATACAATTATTAAAACATTAAACAAAAACTGAGTGAAAATTGACTTTCATAGGAAAACTAGAAACTCAATCCTAAGTCAGCAACCATGAAACTAATTTTATTTTTCTTCTTAATATTCTCCTTCGAAAAAAACAAAGCTTTAAATAAATGTAAATTATTTAATGTAATTTTAATGAATATAAATCATTTAATGTAAATTTAATGGATATAAATTATTTAAAGTATATTTAGTAAATATTAATTATTTAATGTAAATCTAATAAATATAAATTATCTAATGTAAATTTAATAAATATAAATTTAATGAATGTAAATTTAATGAATGTAAATTATTTAATGTAAAGTTAATGAATGTAAATTATTTAATGTAAATTTAATAAATATAAATTATTTATTTTTACTTTATTCTGGTGACTGAACACCATAACTAGTGTTGCCCAAATGCGAGACTAAGACGAGTCTTGGTCTTGGTCTTGCATTTACCTATTAGCTTATTATTATAGAGATATTACTGTATATTTTCAGATATGAGAAACCTAAATAAGCCCGACTTAAAAATTGGAAGAGTTAAATTCCAAAGGATATTGGTTATACCGATTCTTTCCATATAGTAACTAAAATTGTCTTAATTTTAGTGACTATTTTGCCTTAATTTTTAGTCACAAAAAGGATTTTTTTTTTTTTACCAGTTTTGGTCTTGGTCTTACAACAGTTAGGCGGCCTTAGTTTTGGTCTTGCAAAGTGCATGACCAAGACCGATTTTGGGCAACACAAACCATTATAAATCCACTATTATTAAATATTTAAGTAATTCAAAATCTGATCCTCCATCAATAGAATCATTTCTGATCATTGATAAGAAAATATGTTTTATGAAATGGTTTACCTCTTACCATAATATAGATATTGTATATTGCATCTGAAGTAAAAAAAATAATTGTTCAATTTACAGGTGAGAGGAGAGTATTTGTTTCGGAGTGGTATAACTTAGTTTTTGTATAATTTGAAAATTTCTATTTTCCAGTCAATATATCTGTTATCAATGAAGTGGATTGGTAACCATAATATGATAAATTGTATTAATGTTCGTCACACATGAATTTTCCGTTAGTCCAGAATCTAAGCTTTCCCTTATTTTATTAATTTTTCATTACTTTTTTGGGAAATTAGAGATCGTTGGCTATAATATATTTTCAATTTTATCATATAGGATATTCCAAGTAAAAAAATACTAATAGTGAAAAATATAACTGTAAGAATAAAATACAATCAATTAGCAATTGATTGAAGAACTATCCAGTTTAACTTGAAACAGAAAGCATTTTAAATCAACAAAGGAATATAAAAAAACAATAGATAAAACAGACAATATTTATTTATTAACAAAGGAGATTAAATTTATAAATGCTGCACATATATTGGTTGTTCGCAGGCCTTTCCGACCAAGTTCAACATATGCAATCAGGTTATATTTAAGACCGGGAACATAGCTTACATTTCTGATGGGAGTCATCTTAGCTTTGCTGCTAACTTCGAGCAAAACCTGCGCATCCCCTACAACAGTAATGGGCAATATTTCATCCGAAGCCGTAGTAACAGTAGCTTTTATATTTGGCTCTCTAATATTGGCCAACCAATCCTTTCTCCCTGTTACGTGGATCGTTGCTCCCAAATCAATGTACCACTCGTTGGAATCAAGAGCTCCAGTCACTAAAATTGAATTTTCCAGAACAAGACTCTGGCCGATGGAGGGTCCCGTACTCCTATCCGTATTCGGGTTCCTCATGAAAGGTTAAGGACACTTATTGGCATAGTGTCCAAACTGGCTACAATTGTAACGCTTGATGTGAGCCAATCTTCCCCTGCCAGGCTTTGAGAACAAGGAGTTTCACTTGGAGATTCATACTTCCTGGCTTCTACCAACTGAGCTTCTCCTTAACTAAATCAGATGTGAGAGTGGCACCACAATTTGCAGCAAGGACACTGATTTTGTGGTCAATTAATTTTAGCTGTTGAGCCAACTTTATCTTCTTATTTACACACTCCGCCATATCCTTACAACCTATTTATCGTATATTTACTAATTGTTCAAGAAGAGAGCCTACACGCGAAAAACTTTTATCATATATTTCTTCAAGCCTCTTCCATACCTCTTTCACAGTTTTCAGCTCACCAATATCAGCGTAAATGACACCAGAAACTACTATATTGCCATGGCCTTGTGGCCCAACCTTTCATCAGTTGCATTTTTTTGTATGTGATCCCACAAATCATAGTTGATTAGGTGAACTTCCATCGCGAATTTCCACTCAATGTAGTTCCGACTACCTTTTATTTTTTTAAAATCTAAGGGAACACCGGTACTCGTGGTAGACATTGTAAATAAATTAATGGAAACGTCCTTGCTTACCTGATTATTTGGGGGAAAAAAAGGTAAGTAAACAATCTTCATCACCAAGTTCACTTTTTTTATACTAAAGTTAATTAAATTTTCAGTTTGCATTAACTGAGTCCATAACCTGTATGAATTTCTGAAATTTAGTGATGAAGAAAAAGAAACACAATGTGAACAAAACGAAAATTTACTTCTAAATAATTAAATTACAAAACTACAAAAATTGGCATTAATTAACAGATGAAGTATCAATTAACAACGTTACAAAAAAAAACGTGTTGCCATGTAGATTTACAATATTAATTAGCGAAAGTCGCTATGTGCAGATGTGGTGTAAGGCCTAAATGGGTCTTCAGTGCATTAATGCCGGAATTAAATATATATATACATATAAGAACATATTTTATAGTTTTCATAGGTATTAAACTAAAATATTCTACATTAACTTAAAAGTTTATATTTTCTTTTTATCAGGGATTTAAAAATTAATATTCTTATAAAAAAATGATAGATAATATTAATTGTATCCTTGTGTCATGATAATACAATAGATATATTGTCAAAAAAAATTTATATCAGTTTAAATTAAACTAATCTTTATCCTATAATTCTCGAATTTCAGTTGTTATTATAGACGGTGAACACCCAGAAAGATCAGATGAAAACAATAAGATATTTATCGAAACAGTTGAGTCTACTTCAGAAACAGATCAAAACAACCAATGGTTTATTGAAGAAGCGAAAACTGGTTTGGAAAAAACAACTGAAGGAGATGGTAAGTAGGCCCGAGCTCATATTACTCTGTTCTAGATTTTTTAAAACATTTTTGTCTATATCCCTTCGGAAATAATAGACAATTTGCACTGTCTGGAAAATCGTCAGTAGAAGGCGGGGTTGCGGTTTCTATCCGTTTTGGAACCCCTAGAGCACGATTCTGCAATCTTTAGAGATATAAGATTTATATTCCCGCTACGACAGCTGCCCATGTTTGACCGAATAAGCTGAAATTCGGTATATAGGTTTTATTCCCAGGCGGAACAAACAACGGTAATGTTGTGACTGCATAATTGATCCTAAGCTCTGCAAATTGATTGATCCTACCAGCATATACAAGTTGACAAAGTCTACTGGACTGTTTTAACAAAGAGTAGGATGGCCCACAATAGGCCTAAATGGGTCTGTAGTGCATTAATGCCGGAATTAAATATATATATATAAGAACATATTGTATAGTTTTCATAGGTATTAAAATAAAATATTCTACATTAACTGATGCATTAAAGTTTTGTTTTTATCAGGGATTCAAAAATTAATATTCTTATAACAAACAGGTAGATAATATTAATTTTATCCTTGTCTCATTATAGGCCTCACAATAGGCCGTAGGGAGTCAGGTCACTTAATAATTATGAAATAAACTACAAAATGTTCATTGATCCTGCTGTTTCGATACCGTTTTTTTTTTAGTTAACAATGGGATCCTTTTCAATGCTAGAACAACAAATAGCTCAATCGGTACATAATTATGCTTTCATGTGTTTCAAATATCATAAATTGAATATTCATATATTTAAATTATATGATCACTTAATACAATTTCAAATTTGATTTGAAACATATGGAAGCACGGAATGATGTACCACATTGAATTGTGTACCGATTGAGCTATTTGTTATTCTAGCATTGAAAAGGATCCCATTGTTAACTAAAAAAAAAAACGGTATCGAAACAGCAGGATCAATGAACATTTTGTAGTTTATTTAATAATTATTAAGTGACCTGATTCCCAATTTAAATAATTATGTTTATATATATGCATCAGTTAATATATATATATATATATATATATATATATATATATATATATATATATATATATATATATATATATATATGTATTAACTGATGCATCAAAAGTATTTTTTTGTTTTTGTTAGGGATTTAAAAATTAATATTCTTATAACAAACAGATAGATAATATTAATTTTATCCTTATGTCATGATAATACAATAGATATATTGTCAAAAAAATTTGTATCAGTTTAAATTAAACTAATCTTTATCCTATAATTCTCGAATTTCAGTTGTTATTATAGACGGTGAACACCCAGAACGATCAGATGAAAACAATAAGATTTTTATCGAAACAGTTGAGTCTTCTTCAGAAACAGATCAAAACAACCAATGGTTTAGTGAAGAAGCGAAAACTGATGTGGATAAAACAACTGAAGGAGATGGTAAGTAGGCCCGAGCTCATATTACTCTGTTTTAGATTTTTTAAAACATTTTTGTCTATTTCCCTTCGGAAATAATATACTATTTGCACTGTATCGAAAATTGTCAGTAGAAGGCGGGGTGGAGGTTTCTATCCGTTTTGGAACCCCTAGAGCGCGGTTCTGTAATCTTTAGAGATGTAAGTTTTATATATATATATAATAGAATAGAATAGAAGAATCAACTTAATTTTGGGACAAAGTCCCTTGAGAATAACAATATTGTACATAAAAGTAACATTACATCTGGCCAAAATGCATATTACAATAAAAAAATAAAATAAAACTAAAAAATAAGTATAAAAGATAAAAGAAGTATTTACATAACTGTACAGATATAGTAAAGACATAATATGAGCAATAAGGTCCTAATACTGCATATTAGTTGCTACAAATAATAAGCTATGGAATTATAAATGAGCTACAAATAACTTTTGTTGTCATGCCATTATATTAATAAAAAAAAATAATAATAAAAGATTGGATAAATATTTACTTTAAATGATTTACATATGTATCTAAGCATGTTCGAAGAATACAATAATAGTATTGTAAACATTATACAAATTCTATATAATATAAATCCTATCATGTTGATTGAATAGATAAAAGAAAAGATAATATACATATATGGGAGATTACATACATATATAATATACATTATAAATGGCTACCCAGCGTCTGATTGAATTGTAAGGAGAAATTGGAATAAGAGGGTTTTAAAAGTGGATAAGGATGGTACATGGCGGATTTTAAGTGTGATGGAATTCCAAAATATGGTGGAGCGGACAATAAAGGAGTGTTGAAATCAGGCCGATTTGTGGAAAGTGGTATAAAGGTCGGAAGGACGAGATCTTGTAGAGAGGGAGTGGATAGATGACTTGAATTGAAGGAGATTGAATGCGTAGGACGGATGAAGATTATAGATTATTTGGTAAAGGAATGTACTTAGGAAATACTGTCTTCTGAAGGAGGAAAAGAGCAACCCTAACTCGGCGTAGTAGTTGGAAACATGAGAACGTCTCGGGGTTACATTGACAAATCGTACTAAGCCATTCATTATTCTTTTCAGTCTGTCTCCAAGTTCCGATGAGAGGCCACCGTCCGCTACGCAGCCGTAGTCAATGTGGGGGAAAATGAGGGCGGATACTAGGAGTCTACGTGTGGATATGGGCAGGAGATGGCGGAAGCGATGGAAGAGTTTCAGGATGGAAATTGAACGTCGGGATATGAGGGAAATGTGGTGATTCCAGGAGAGGTTTTGATGATAACACCTAAGTTTTTAACTGAAGTGTTGAAGGTGATGGGTTGGTCATTTAGGTACAGGAGAGGTATGTTGGTATTGGATCTGAGAAGGGGTTTGGAACCAAGGCAATGGCTTGGGTTTTAGCAGCATTTAACCTTAGTCCACTTTCACTTGCCAAGGCACAAATCCGATTTAGGTCTTCTTGTATTTCTTTCTTATTATTTCTTTCTTCTTGGGCATTACCCTGGATTTACAGAAGAAACCCAGATCGAGAACCCATGAAGGTAAACATCCAAACGACGAGGCATTCCAGAGATACTTCAGCTTCGAGCTCGGGAGAATATTCCCAAAAAAGAAGTTCTAGAAAAGATGAAAATGATCATAAGTACAAGTGGCGAAAATTGGTTTAAAAAAGCAGCTGACCAGACGAGTCAGAAGAACAAATCCAATAGAGCCGACAAAAGCCGACATGCGGAAGGAAACTAGCACCTGAGAAGGCGAGAGGAACCCAAGAAGACAGCAGTTTGTAAATAGCTTATGCGGAGTGTGGGAGAGGTTACCCGTAATACAGGACTGTAGCAAAGGGATTAGAACGCTAATCGTTACTGGTAGTACCAGTACCTTGGTCAGCAGAGGGTTGTTGAAGAGGTTGTGTGGAAGTATGAGATCAAGGTATGTAAATGTTCTGTCAACACTTTGAGTGGCCCTTGCAGGGTATTGGGAGAGTATATATACTAGAGAATCTCACAGGGGTAAAAATTGGAGTAGTTTTTCACTTGTTAGAGAAATTGACCGATCGATATAATATCCTAATCGGGTATGATGTACTGGACAAAGTAGGATTTCAGCTAAAAGGTAGGCGAGGAAGGTGGGAAATGACCCTGGAAACGGAAGTATATCACGGTAGACTTATAAATAATGGAGACGAGTATCGTGTAGAAGTAGTCCGCATAAGAGAACCCGAAATAGAATTACTGTTGTCCGAGTTTATGGGCATATTTTACATGGAGGGATGCCCATTACCCGCGACCGGGAAAACAGCACATGAGTTATTACTTTAAGAGAACAAAGTCTTCTATACCAAAGGGCTTAGATATCCGCAGTCTATGACGGCAATAATAAATGAACGGAGAAGCGATCTCCTTCGCCAATGAATCATATGGCATAGTACCTCCCCGTTTAGTAGTCTGTTGTGAGTCGTACAGAAAAAGAGACAAAATCAGCAAGGTGATCCATCGTATCGTTTAGTAATCAATTATAGGAAACTAAACGACAACGCTGTGGAAGAACGGTACCCACTTCAACGGGAGCCGTAACGATCTTATCATATTTAGGTCATCCCCCTCGAACCATATAGATCACGTCAAATTGGTATTTGGGCGCATTCGGGAATTCGGTTTGAAATTATCCAAACAGACATTTCTATCAAGGGGATATAATTTTTTTAGGGCATCTCATCTCTGAACGGTCTGAAAGAGGTCAAACCAGATCCAGCCAGGGTATATGCCATCGTTAGGGTACAGTCCCAAACCAATCAAAAGGAACTTAAGAGTTTCTTAGATGTGATAAACTACTATCGTGAGTTTCTACCCAAAGCGGCTGTTCTAATTTCACCGCTCACTCAGCTCTTGAAGAAAGTTAGACTATTCCTCTTTACTGATGAGCATTTAAATAGTTTTTATTAGAGAAAGGAAGCACTCACCGCGGAGCCAGTTTTGGAGTTCCGATTTGAAACTTTGGTGATGAAGAAAAAGAAACACGATGTAAACAAAAAGGAAATTTATTTCTAAATAATTAAATTACCAAATTACAAAAACTGGCATTAATACACAGATGAAGTAGTAATTAAGAACGTTACAAAAAAAATAGTAATGCCAGGTAGATTTACAATATTAATTGGTATAATATTGGTACAATACACATGCGGCATTGGTTTCCAACAAGGATGAAACCACCTATCACTATGTGCAGATGTGATGTATTGAATAAAAATAAATATTACCATTTTTGTTGTGAGTGCATTATTGATCCTAAGCTGTGCAAATTTATTGATTTTAACAACATAAACAAGTTGACAAAGGCTACTAGCCTGTTTTAACAAAGAGTAGGACGGCCCTCAATAGGCCTAAATGGGTCTGCAGGGCATTAATGCCGGAATTAAATATGTGTGTGTGTGTGTGTGTGTGTGCGTGCGTGCGTGCGTGCGTGCGTGCGTGCGTGTGTGCGTGCGTGCGTGCGTGCGTGTGTGTGTGTGTATATATACATGTAAGAACATATTTTATAGTTTTCATAGGTATTAAACTAAAATATTCTACATTAACTGATCCATTAAAAGTTTATATTTTGTTTTTATCAGGGGTTTAAAAATCAATATTCTTATAATAAACAGATAGATAATATTAATAGTATCCTTGTGTCATGATAATACAATAGATATATTGTCAACAAAAATTTGTATCAGTTTAAATTAAACTAATCTTTATCCTATAATTCTCGAATTTTAGTTGTTATTATAGACGGTGAACACCCAGAAAGATCAAATGAAAACAATAAGATATTTATCGAAACAGTTGAGTCTACTTCAGAAACAGATCAAAACAACCAATGGTTTATTGAAGAAGCGAAAACTGATGTGGAAAAAACAACTGAAGGAGATGGTAAGTAGGCCCGAGCTCATATTACTCTGTTCTAGATTTTTTAAAACATTTTTGTCTATTTCCCTACGGAAATAATAGACAATTTGCACTGTCTGGAAAATCGTCAGTAGAAGGCGGGGTTGCGGTTTCTACTCGTTTTCGAACCCCTAGAGCACGATTCTGCAATCTTTAGAGATATAAGATTTATATTTCCGCTACGTCAGTTGCTCATGTTTGACCGAATAAGCTGAAATTCGGTATATAGGTTTTATTCCCAGGCGGAACAATACTATTAAACTTTGGAAAAATGTAGCCATGTAAGAATGTTTTTTCACGTTTTTCCCTATTTTTATTAAGTATTAAGTATCTCCACATCTCTTTCTAACAAAGTTGGAAGGTCTAAATTTTGGAAATATATTAAGCTGGTGTTGGAGAGGTGTCTTTTGGTATCACCAGCCCCATTTTTTCAAGATGGCGGCTGAAAAACTTGGTTTTCTATAGACTACAGCACTAAAACGGCAGTAACGGTATTGATAAATACTTTCCTAAAGTATTCAAAATGAAACACTATGAATTTATGTATATAACATACTTCCTCGAAAGAGGACTTGAAAAGAGTTTTGACGAATTCAAAACTTTATTTGCGAATAGCTCAAAAATGGTGCACTATTGCCCATTTTGGTTCAGAATATATTTTGAAGACATTAAAATTTCCTAAACGATAAAACAAACTTTCATCGAAATCAGTCCAACAATTACAAAGATCCGTCATACATTTTCTTTAAGACAAAATAATGGTCAGCTTTAGAACATTTGCTATATATTTGGAACAGCATGTATTTTTAACAAATAGTCCGGTTTTTTTTTTATTTTGTAGGTAATTTAGTATATTTTCAAATGACTATATACAAGTTTTTTTTTTGTTTTTTTTTTTGATAAATATTACATTTTCTCTCAAAGACATTTATAATAGTGTTCAGAGATCACATTCACACTCTATGTACAATAAATATACAAAAATTATACAAATAAATTATACAAAAAAATAATATATATACAATAAATAAGAATAAAATAAACCAAAAATTAATAAATATAAAGAACACATAAATACCTATGTACAATGTTTACAATGATGAGAGAGAACTCCAAACCAGACTTGTCCTTCAAACTGTGGAGGAAAAAGCATGACTCCAGGAGATCCCTGCACTTTTCTCTCAACCGCGTCACTGGGGCTAAACTCAGTGGAAATTGAGCAAGAGTGCTTTAGCCACATACACTCATGTCGTGAGTGGAGAATCTGACCATTGCCAGGATTCGAATAAACTAACTATAAAAGGTCGCGGGGCCACTGCCGTTTTAACCTTCTTGGAGGATTATGGGGATGGGTGGTGCTGGATAGGGATTGTGCAAAGGGATATGGATGGTAGGTAAGGTTCTGGTGAAATTTGGAAAATTTTGCTAGGATAAGGTCTAGGGCAAATGGGATATTAAGTTCATGGTGTAGGGTTTTGTTGGTTACATAGATAGGAGCATCGACTATTGTACGTAGAACTTTGGATTGGAAGGATTGGATGCGTTTGATGTTAAAAAATTTTACTGTTCACCACAGTTCAAATCCGTATGTCCAAGTAAGTTTCAGTATTGTCTTGTAGATAAGTATTTTATTTTCAATAGAGAGTTTAGATTTTCTATCTAGTAGTATGTATAGTTGGCCGTATCGTCAGTTAAGTTCCTGTCTTTTAAGCCTAGTATGAGGGTTCCACGTCCGTCGTCTATCTAAGAGAAAGCCAAGGTACTTGTGTCTAAGAAAGGAAGCTGGATGGAATTAAAGTGTACTGGTGGACAGGAATTGCGTCGGAGTGTGAAGGTGATGTGTTGACATTTGGATCCATTTACTTTAATACGCCATTTATTACACCAGTGCTCAATCAGGAAGAGGTGTCTTTGAAGGTTTAAGGATGCTATATCAGGATCTGAGTCGAATGATAGAATGGCGGTGTCACCAGCAAAAGTTGCTAGGAAGGTATCGGAATAGACAGGGATATAGGCGGTTAAGAGAATGTAAAGCACGGGAAGCAATACGCTACCTTGAGGAATACCAGCCTCAATTGGATAGCAATTTGAAAATTCAGTGCCGTAGCGAACTCAGAAGGTACGATCTGAGAGGTAGGAAAGGAGGACATGATATAAGGACTGAGGAAGATGGGTTTTAAGTTTGAAAAGATGCCCGGCGTGCCATACTCGGTCAAAAGCTTGAGCTATGACCATAAATGCACCCGAGCAATATGTCTAGCTTTCCAGGGCTGCGAAAATATGATCAACCACTCGAAGTCCTAGTTGGACTGTAAAGTGTTTGGAACGGAATCCGAGCTGGTGTGAAGAAAGATTTTGAGATTCTATAAAGGGTAGGATTCTTTCCAGGAGGACCTTTTCAAGGATTTTTGAAAGGATTGGAAGTAGGCTAATGGGTCTGTAGGAAGTGAAGCTGTTGGGATGTTTACCTGATTTTGGGAATAGGATAATAGTAGAATGTTTCCATAAAAGAAGAAAGAGGATGGTCAGTAGGATGCTATTGTATATGTATGTAAGGAATATGACAGCTTTAGGAGAGAGTTATCTCAGGATCTGAGAGGTAATGTGGTCGTATCCAGGTGATTTGCGGGTAGGTAGTTTTTGTAAGTGGTATTTCACCTCAGAAGGATTAACTGCTTTAGGCGGTAAGGAGAGTGGGATGGGTGGATTATGGAATTCCTTTGCTGCTGACGTGTGGGTGGGGTTGGATTCCGGATGAGAGGTGAATGTAAGGGAAAGGTGTTTGGCGAATTCCTCGGCTCTATCTTCGTCTGACGCTGCCCAAGAGCTATAGGAAAGGATGTGATATATGATGGGGTTTTAGGATTTGTTTAGTGATCTTCCGTAGGGAATAGTCATGAGAAGAGAGGAATGTAAGGTAGGAGTTGAAGGATTGGGATCTGAAGGTGGCCAATTCTAGCTTTAATTTTTTGCAGAAATAATTATAGGATTGAGGATCGGTGGGATGTCTAGCACGTTGCCATAATAATCTGGCACGGCGTTTGGTGTGGATTAGGTCTATGAGTTGTTGAGGTAACTTATTTTTCTTGGGAGTTCTTGACGAATGGTTTGGAAAGGAATCAGTCCAGATTGCTTATTGGATAATGGTGGTAAAAAAGTGTACGGCATTGTAAAGGTCTTCTGGGGTTTTCAGGGTTGTTCTGAGGTCAATTTTATCGGAAAGGATTTGGTGAAAGAGTTTCCAGTTAACTGGGCCTCTGATAAAGGACAGTGGAGAAGACTTAGGAATAGGAGCTAGAGATAATTGGAGTAATAATGGACTGTGATCAGAGGATAGTTCCGCAAGATGGGTAAGATAATGATTGAGGGAATCTGAATGTTGTTTGGCGTTTAAATTTCCACCCAGGATAACGTGATGTCCTAAGGAGTTGAGAAGAGAACTGAACTGGATATTGGATATGGATCTGTTAAGAGAGCAATAAGCTGATGCTATGGTGACGGGAAAGGAGAAGGTTTTGATTACGATAGCGGTGGATTGTAGGAAATCCTGTGTCGGTAATGCGAGCTGGTGATGAGAAAGGGAGTGGTGTACAATAACAGCAGTACCGGCATGTGCTTTACCGTCAGGATGGTCAATACGGTATGTTATGTATTAAGGTATAGAGGTATTTTTAAATGCTGTTCTCTGGTTAGTCGTTTTTCCGTAATTAGTGCTACGTCGATGTTCTTGTCCAGTAATAAAGCTGTTAGGTCGTCAACGTGATTTCTAACACCAGTCACATTCCATAGGAGAATGGATATGGGTTTTGGGATATGAGTCATTAAGGGGTTTTTAAAGGAGATATGAGGTGAGATACGAGATTTGTGAGGAGTGATATGAGTGGAGTAACTAAGGATTTGAAATCGGTGAGGAAAGATGCTAACAAACTCTTGAGATCTGTCACATTTGAAGGAGGAGGGATATGATGAATTTGTTGTAGACAGTGAGGTATAATCGGATCAATAGGATTTTGAGGTTGGGATTGAGGTTGTTGTTGTAGCAGAGCTTGACAGTTATCGGTAGAGTTCTTACCTCTAAGTAGTGGTACTTTATATTTTACTACAGGCTGCTCCTTATTCTCCTTCAGAACGTTAGTTACCTGACTTACTTTGAGGCCAAGCGCAGACTTAGTTCTTCTTTTATCACTTTAGTTGGGGTTGAGAAGTGTAAATTACTTATTACTACTCGTAACGATCTCTCCTGCCTAAGCTTGTATGTATGAAAATTCGCATTCGTTTCTGAGAGGTACTTCACTATTATTCGGTAGAGTTCAGCAGTATCTGGTGTTATATTTGTATTGGGCCTGTTAAGGCACGAATAACTGTCAGAGCAGATTTGATTTAGTTGGGTGCAGAACAACTGGAAATTTTTGATAATTTTCACAAATATCGGAGGAGGCCTTGGTTCTGTGAGTATAGCTGCAGACTCCATTACCTCTCGGTCATTTGGAAGCACTTGGTAGGGGTTTGGAGTAAAAGAAGGGGATTCTTCGATCATTTCTTGGGAAGACGTACCTGGTTGGGGCTGAGGTTCTGGTTCTGAAGAGTTCACTTTGGTCTCTGGGGGTATTTACCGTAGGTAGCGACGAGTTCTTTGTTTGGCTGGTGAACCACGAGGTGTACTAACGCTGTCTGACCGAGTTTTTTTTTTTTTTTATTGGTGATATTTACAACTGTATTACAAATAAAAATACATTCAGTAAATGTGAACAAAAGTATATAATAACATGAAACCACTTGTTGAGAAACTACCCACTGGTAGCACTCTAAAAATGTATTTACAAAAGGAGTATTTGTATTTACAAAATGTATCTTTTTTTCAGACGCCTCGGAGGGTTCTGTAATTATTTTTTTTTTTTAATTTACTTTCCGCTTTAATTTTTTAAATAATAATCAAACTTTGGCTGCTGCTGTAGTTCAAACTATGAGTAGCCACAATTAAACAGGTTTAAGTTGTTAACTTTAAGTAATTTTTCTTGAGTTCCTTTGCAATTGGTTTTTACCTTATTCCATTAATTCTATTATAGAATCCTTTATAGAATGTTTTTCTAAGGAATTCAATAAAATAAAACTATTAGATTAATATTACGATAATTTTCAATAATAATATATCTTAAATTTTTTTTTCATATTACAGTTATTATAATAGACACCAACAATCCTGCAAAAACAAATGCATCATCAAATAACAAGATTTTTATAGAAAATATATATATACAGTCCCCTCTTGAAATGGAAGAATGTCATAAATCAAACAGAGAAAAAAACGAGACAGAACCAACAACAGAGAGTGATGGTAAGCATGAATCCATTGCAAATTGCATATTTCTCAGTTTAAGTTAAAAATTCATTTTTATTTTTTCTGAATGATATTGAATAACATTTTTGGATACCTAGGTAAAAGATATTACATTATCAATTCTTTTTTTTTTAATTTCAATATAAAAAATTAGGATAAAACTATACATTAATCCCAATTTTCACGTTTAATTGACTGAAGTTATTTCTTTACGTTAAATTTTTATTTATACATAAGAAGCTATGATGGTAAAAAGTTACTTCTCATAGTAAAGTTACATCCTGGGATATTAATATCAAATTTCAAAGAATCAATTTTCTACTGTTAAGAAGAAAATCGGAGGACAAAAAATAAATAAATCCTTTCACTTAACCATTTTGCGAAGACAATGTTTAGGAATCAAAGTATCAAGGAAGATAAAACTAACTCATGAAGAATAGCTTTGTATAGGAATTTCAGAGTTTTAATGGACAAGATATTGTTGGATATTTACAGCAGCAGTATAATAAGTTCTTTCATCAGGCTTTAAAAAATAAGGTTCAGCGAACCCGAAGTTTCGATGCCGATACCACTAAGCGTTGTTCACATTCTTCTATCCACTGGGCTCCGTCTAAATCCAACTCTGACAGATCAGCCTTAACGCAATCTCCCCACCTTCGATTTTGTCTATCCCTCGGAAGCTTGCCAGTCCGTACAGCGCATGTTAACTTTTAGGGAATTCTTTCGTTTCTAAGCCCCGCGATTTTACATGCCCATTTTATTCTCCTCAACTTAATCATCTCAATTATATTTATTAACCGGATACAGTTCACGCAATTCAACATTTTATAACCGCCTAAATTCTCCGGTTGAGTCGTCTTTTTTCGGTCCTAATATTGTGCACAATGCTTTATTTTCAAAAACCGTAAGACGTTCCTCATCCCTTAATGTAAGCGGCCACTTTTCGCATCCATAAAGAACCGTAGGGAAGATAATGGTTTTGTAATTTCTAATTTTTAAATTCGTAGTAGGAAGTGTCATGACCGCTAGTGCAATTCAACTTATACGTCGATCTGTATTTGTTACAATCTAATGAATTTATTATTTAAAATACTGCTGTAAGACTTTTTCAACAGTGACTATATTAATAGTTTTACATTTTTATATTCACATATGATCAGATGAGTGACTATTTATTAACAATGAAACAGTTATAAATTAGTGCTCGTTTGGTTAGCCCATGTGGCTTGTAATTCCCTTGCGGGTTTTACCTTATCTGCGATAAGTTCACGGCCAAGGCTCGGCACTGTGTACAATAACATTCTTCAGTGTTATTCTCAGTTCGAATCCAAGATATTTAACTTCATTTTTTTTTTTTATATTTTCTTTTTTCTTTCCAGGGACTCTTTTATTTCATTATTTTCTTTGATTATTTATCTTTGGGAAATGAATTATTTTATATTTTATTTTATATCTGTATATATTTATGTAAATAATTTTGTAAATAGCTTAGTGTTTAAGAAGTTATCTCATAAATTTTAATTTTAATATTTAGGTTTATATATATATACACATATATATCTTTTTCTTAATTTTCTCTAACACTTATCATGATGGATCTGGATAAGAACACATCATGTGAAGACACGGAGGATGAGACACCCTTTTCGAAAATTAGCGAGACCGACTCGCAATATTTGAAAAGGCGTACACTCCAAAGCGTCTCCAAAACTCAGTTCCCGGATCGGGACAACTCACCTAATAAAAAAAAAAATCAAATAAGCAACCAGAACAAGATAAATCTCCACCGAGAACTAGGAGCAAATCTAATGCCACTCAATCAGAGCCAACTGCACCAAAAACATCAGAAAGCAAAAACTCAACTCTAGAAAACAACTTATCTCACAAGACTCCGCAGCTTCAAGATTTTTCTAATCCTGAGCCGCCGCCAATATTTGTTTCAAAAATTAAGAACTTTGTGTCGTTTGGTCAACAAATTGCAGATTTGATCGGACAGCCAAATTTTCGATGTTACTAGAGAGTGAACGACATCAAAATCAATAATAATTCTAGAGACAATTATAAAAAACTGATCAATTTTTTAGCAACCAATAACTACGACTTCCATTGTTACCAATTAAAACAAGAAAAGGCTTATCGAGTGGTCCTAAGAGGACTACATTCAACCACACCCATATCTGCTATCAAATCAGGCCTCGAAGAAATCGGTCATAATGTCAGGCACATAGCACCTGTACTACATCTTAGAGAAAGATATCCGCTACCATTATTTTTTATAGACTTGGAACCAGCAAAAACCAATGTTGAAAATTCCAGGTTCAACGATTGGTTTACTCAATAGTCCGTTTTGAGGAACCGAAACAGAAGCCTCTAATTGTACAATGCACGAAGTGTCAAAACTTGGGCCATACAAAGGCCTACTGTTATCACGAAGTCAGATGCGTTAAATGTGATACGCTTCAGACACTTGCCAGAAGCCAAGAGATGAGCCTGCGACGTGTGGTCTTTGTGGCGAAGCCCATCCTGCGAGCTAAAGAGACTGTGAAGTATATAAAAGTCTTTACAAACAAAAATCACGAAACAGCGGTAGAAAATCTTGGATCTGCTCAGAAAACTTACACTGAGGCACCTGAAATTGAAAATCAGGAAATGTTCCCAGCATTGCCGACTTCACCTTCCCTCATCATCCAACAACAACCATCCATCTCTACAGCTAAGGACTCACCTCACCAGAATCTCAGAAATTCTCACTCCCAGTCTTCCATCAGTAAGAAACAGCCTCAACGTCAGGCACCTCAGCCCTTCCAATCCAAGCCCAAAATCCCTAATCCTCAGCCTCAACCCCATCGTCAGCAAATCCCTCCTCATCATTTACCCTTAAGAGTCAAACTCCCGCCAGAGCATCCACATCCAGCTCCATTCGTTCCTAATCCCAGGATGAACCCCCTTCCACAAGTCCAACAGAATTTAGATCCTCCTCCTTGTACCCCACGACGGGCCCATCCCCCACCCAACATTCCAAGTCGCATAACCTACCCATCACAACCTCCTGATCCAAACCCACTTCCCAGCCAAACACCATCCGACATCAACACTATCCTATCGTCATTCCTGATAGATCTTCAAGAGACTATCAAACCGCTCATAACCCTTCTAACCAAACTCCTTTCCGAAATCCCGTTTATCTTCCCTCGATGAACACAAAGTCCCTAGCTATTCTCTTTTGGAACGCTAATGGACTGCAAAACCACCGTGACGAACTAGATATTTCTCCATGACAATTATATTGACATTGCCCTCCTAACAGAAACTCACTTCACCCAACGGAAACATTTCTACATACGTGACTACATTACCTATAGATCTGACCACCCAGACAACGCTGCCCACGCCGATTCTTGCATCCTTATCCATAAATCTTTACCGCATTCCCTTATTCCTTCCATTCCAACAGATGCCATTCAGTCAACTTCTGTAATACTCTCATCTCGTCCTTTCCATCTAACACTTTCAGCTGTATACTGTCCTCCTGGCAATTCCCTTTCGTATAGCCTACTTGAATCCTTATTACGATCCCTCGGATCGCACATTATTGCTGGAGGAGACTACAATGCTAAACACCAACGGTGGGGTTGTCGATCATCCAACTCCCGTGGTATTACCCTTTCACGAGTTTCCTTTTCCAACAATTATTCCATCCATCTCCCATGAATCCTACTTATTTTCCAACATCCCTCGAAAAACGTCCCGATATCCTGGACATATTTATTACCTCCCGGATTTCCAAATCGCATTCCATTATCAAATCGCTGGATGACCTTTCATCAGATCATGGTCCAGTTCTGCTTTTACTACATTCAAATCTTGCTCCTAAACCCTTACTTCCTAATTTGATTACAGAACGAGTAGACTGGGACAAATTTCGCGATGATCTGGAAAATAAACTGGACTTAAAAATTCCGCTTAAGACAAAACAAGATATTGACATAGCAATAGAAAAACTCACCACATCAATAACAACCACTATAAATGATAACACTTCCGTCAACAAAAGAAATAACTCATGACATATTAACTTGCCACAGCATATTTAAATCTTATCAAGGGAAAAACGCAGAGCAAGATCGAAGTGGTACTGGACTAGATATGCTTCAGATAAAACGTACTATACGGAATTGACTTACAAACTAAAAGCAGAAATTAGGAAATTTAAAGCTCAAAAATTACTTAACCTAACTGAAAAACTTACAACCACTGACAAATCACTATGGATGACCACCAAAAAACTTCTCATGTTCCACTACTTACTGATTCCCAAACCTGGTCCAAATCCGACGAAGAAAAAGCCCAAATATTTGATCAACATCTCTTCCAAATTTTTAACCCACATCCCAATATCCTTAATTCAACTCACTGATTGTATTGAAGCAGAACTGGATATTCCTCTCCAAATGTTCCTGCCACCCAAAGCATTTCATCCCACAGAAATATCCAACATCATTCAAAAATTACCCTCCCTTAAAGCTCCTGGACATGACCTAATTACATCCCAGATCCTAAAACTTCTTCCTCGAAAAGCCATCCTATTCCTTACTTTCATATATAATGCTGCACTCCGTTCCACATATTTTCCTGATCCTTGGAAACTATCTATTGTTAAAATGATCCCCAAACCCAAAAAACCACCAGAATACCCATCCTCTTACCGTCCTATCCCTCTTTTACCCATCATGGGCAAAATCCTAGAAAAACTCATCTTAAAACGCCTGTACCCTATCCTAAATTCTAAACACATAATCCCAGATCACCAATTTGGTTTCCGAACTTCCCATTCCACTATACAGCAATGTCATCGTGTGGTAGACATAGTCTCCTCTGCATTGGAGCGCGGAAAGAAAAAAGTCTTTCTCGACGTTGAACAGGCGTTTGATAGAGTTTGGCACCCGGGACTGCTGTACAAACTCTGAAAGTTCCTACCACCTACATACTTCCTCATTATCCGTTCCTACCTTACTGATAGATACTTTAAAGTAAATCACAAAAATGCCTATTCATCCCTTTTTTCCCAGTCCGCTGGTGCTCCTCAAGGTAGTATCCTAGGTCCTATCATCTATACAGTTTATACAGCTGACATCCCTACCTATCCCAACACTTTCATCACCACATATGCCGATGACACATGTATCCTATCAGTAAATAATGATCCATCAATTGCATCCCAAATGCTTCAATCACACATCATAAATCTTGAAGAATGGTGTCAAAACTGGAGAATTAAAATAAACTCCAATAAATCCCATCAAATTACCTTTACCCTCCGTCGTAAACCAACGACTGCCTGTCCTACAGTTTCCTTTAACAATAATCCACTTATCCCTTTTGAGCAAATCCGATACCTAGGACTCCACCTGGACAAACGACTAACTTGGAATCCTCATATTAGACTGAAACGACAAGAAACCACTCGACGTTTCCGATTACTTCAGCACTACACAGCAACTAGACAAACGCTCTAAACTTCCCATTAATTACAAAAGACTCATATAATTGACTATAATAAGACGTATTTGGACTTACGGAGTTGAGCTATGGGGCTCCACTAAACCATCGAATTCCTCTCGCATCCAATCCTTACAATCCAAAATCCTTCGTAAAATCCTCAATGCTCCTTACTTTGTCACTAATAAAATTATCCATAAAGATCTTGATGTTCCTTATGTTTCAGATCTGGCCCAATCCAGATACCTATCCTTCCATAATAAACTTCAGAATCATCCCAACCCTCTCGTTTCTAACCTTGCTTCCTCTTCAATTCCTGATAACCCTCCGGGGCGTCTGAAAAGAAGATGGCCCCGTGATCTCCTAATGTAGTCATGTAGTGATCTCCTAATGTACATTTACTAGATGTATTTATATAATACAGTTGTAAATGTCATTAAGAAATAATAAAAAAAAAATTAAATTCTGGGACAAGAGGTGAGAACAAAGTAGTTTTGACAGAGAGAAATAACAAGCATTTCCCGCCTTCAACCTAATCTCTATCTCCTCTTCAATTTCGTTTTTTCTAGCTACCGTAGACCCTAGATACCTAAAATTCAGTATGTGTTAAAACACGTTCCCTTGTATATCGATATCATCAACATTGTCGCTGTTTTTGCAGCTAACCATATATTTTGTCTTATCCATATTTATCTCGAGTCCTAGTTCTTTACCGGCTTTCATCAACGTTGTTGTATTTAATTTTATCGTTTCCATATCTTCGCTTAATATTACTAAATCATCAGTATACCCAAGCACGGATATCGTTCCACCCTGGTTCAAATGTTTTTCGATATGCATCACCTCTCTAATGGCATGTTCTAATTCAAAATCAAATAGGACAGGTGAAAGAGAATCCCCTTGTTTTAAGCCAGAACGAACCTTAATTAGAATATTATACAGCTTCTGGCGGTCAATGGAATCATAAGTCTTTTTGAAATCAATATAAAGGTGAACAACACAGTTATACTCTATTTTTTTTCTCTAATTTTTGTATTTCTTTCTTTTTAAGCTTCTTTATTGAAAAATATTACAATCTGTCTCAAGGACATTTATAATAGTGTTCACAGATCACATTCACACTCTATGTACAGTAAATAAAATAAATTACACAGAAAAATAATTATATATATATATATATATATATATATATATATATATATATATATATATATATACATACAATAAATAAGAATAAAATAAATAAATAAAAAGAACACATACATATCTATATACAATATTTCAGTATTGTCTTGTAAATCAGTAACTAGTTTTCAATGGAAAGTTTAGATTTTCTGTTTAGTAGTCGGTATAGTTGGCCGTATCGTCTGTTTAATTCCTGTCTTTTAAGTCTAGTACGAGGGTTCCACGTTAGTCGTCTGTGTAAGAGAAAGCCAAGGTACCGGACTGTTTCTGAGAAAGGAAGCTGGATGGAATTAAAGTGTACTGGGACAGGAACTGCGTCGGAGCGTGAAGGTGATGTGTTGGCATTTGGATTCGTTTACTTTAATACGCCATTTATCACACCAGTGCTTAATCAGGGAGAGGTGTCTTTGAAGGTTTAAGGATGTTATATCAGGATCTGAGTCGGATGATAGAATGGCGGTGTCATCAGCAAAAGTTGCCAGAAAGTTATTGGGATGGACAAAGATATCGGCGGTAAAGATAATGTAAAGGACGGGACCCAATACGCTACCTTGAGGAACACCTGCCTCAATTGGATAGCAATGCGAAAATTCAGTACCGCAACGAACTCGGAAGGTACGATCTGAGAGGTAGGAACGGAGAACAAGGTATTACGACTGAGGAAGATAGGTTTTCAGCTTGGAAAGAAGCCTGCCGTGCCATACCCGGTCGAAAGCTTGAGCTATGTCCAGAAATGTACCCGAGCAATATTGCTTGCTTTCCAATGCTGTGGAAATATGATCGACCACTCGTAGTCCATGTTGGACTGTAGAGTGTTGTGAATGAAATCCGAACTGAAGGGAAGGAAGATTTTGGGATTCTATAAAGGGTAGGATGCTTTTAAAGATTTTTGAGAGAATCTGAAGAAGGCTAATTGGTCTGTAGGACATTGAGGTGTTGGGAGGTTTGCCTGGTTTTGGAAACAGGATAATAGTGGAATGTTTCCACAAAAGAGGAAAGTGGGTGGTTCGTAGGATGCTATTGTTTATGTATGTATGGAATATGACAGCTTTATGAGGGAGTTGTTTAAGGATCTGAGAGGTAAGGAGGTCGTATCCAGGTGGTTAGCGGGTAGGTAGTTTTTGTAAGTGGAATTTGAGTTGGATAGTGGTGATAAAAAAATGTACGGCATTGTCAAGGTCATCTGGGTTTTTCAGGTTATTCTGAGGTCAATTTTATCGGAAAGGATTTGGTGAAAGAGTTTTCAGTTAACTGGGCCTCTGATGAAGGACGGTGGAGAAGACTTAGGAATAGGAGCTAGAGATAATTGGAGTAATAATGGACTATGATCTGAGGATAGTTCGGCAAGACGGGTAAGGGAATGGTTGAGGGGACCTACGCCACGTTAGGGTCTGTGGGCCAGTAGGTAGGTGAGTTAGGAGGAAGGGTACTGAAACATTGGGAATTGAGTGCAGATAACAATGTTCTGCAACGAGAGTTCATGGTTCTAGAACCCCATTGATGGTGTTTGGCGTTTAAATCTCCACCCAGGATGAAATGATGTCCTAAGGAGTTGAGAAGAGAACTGAACTGGATATTGGATATGGATCTGTTAGGAGAGCAATATGCTGATGCTATGGTGACGGGAAAGGAGAATGTTTTGATTACGATAGCTGTGGATTGTAGTAAATCTTGTGTCAGTAATGGGAGCTGGTGATGAGAAAGGGAGTGGTGCTACGTCGATGTTCTTGTCCAGTAATAAAGCTGTTAGTTCGTCAACGTGATTTCTAACACCATTCGCATTCCAAAGGAGAATGGATATGGGTTTTGGGATGTGAGTCATTAAGGATTTTTTAAAGGAGGGATGAGGTGAGATACGAGATTTGTGAGGAGTGATATGAGTGGAGTAACTATGGGGTATGGTTTCTCTACTTTCACCATTGTGTAATATAATCTTGTGATATCGTATATTTTCTCAATATCGGGTGATGGCTCCAGATCCACGAAAAATAGAGGTAGTGGAACTTTATTTTTTACTCCAGGCTGCTCCTTATTCTCCTTCAGAACGTTGGTTACCTGACGTACTTTGAAACCAAGCGCCACTAGTTCTTCTTTTATCAGTTCAGTTGGGCTTGAGGAGTGTAAGTTTCTTCTTATTACTCGTAACGATCTCTCCTGGCTAAGCTGATACGTATGAAAATTCGCATTCGTTTCTGAGAGGTACTTCACTATTATTCGGTAGGTTTCAGCAGTATCTGGTGTTATTTTTGTATCGTTGGTCCTGTTAAGACATGAATAACTGCCAAAGTAGATTTTATTTAGTTGGGTGCAGAACAACTGGAAATTTTTTATATTGTTCACAAATATCGGAGGAGGCCTTGGTTCTGTGGGTATTGCTGCAGACTCCATTACCTCTCGGTCATTTTGAAGCACTTGGTAGGGGTTTGGAGTAAAGAAATGGGATTCTTCCTGGTTGTGGCTGAGGTTCTGGTTCTGAAGTGTTCACTTTTGTTGTTGGAGATGTTTCTCGTAGGCAGCGACGAGACCTTTGTTTAGCTGGTGAGCTAGCTCCGTCTGAGCGGGTCCTCTTGGGCACCTTACTGGATATCACTTGGTGAGTATACAGCAAACCATAGGAGAAGAAAGAAAGAAAGAAAAAAAAAGGAAAAAAAATAATAATAAAAAAAATTATAAAAAAGATTTATCCAACAGCAATATCAACTGCTCTGGTGTACACGTGAAATGTATTCAAAAAAATCAGAGAGATTCCACTTAAAAATAGGCAGATACTGAGAGACCAGTTGACAGCACAACCATCCAATCAACTGATACACTGCCTTCTAATATTTGTAGTAAAGAAAATATTTGATCCATAGACGAACGGTGCCGCTTAAATCAACATTGGTAATCTCTAATAATTTCCTCGGCGTAGTCCCTGATTCGATTAGTTAAGATTAATGTGAATATTTTATAACATACCGGAAGGAGTGAAATTTCTCGATAGTCATTACAATCCGTCCTCGGGCCCTTTTTTCGAGTTGGAATAAGAATAGAATCTTTCCATTATCCCTGATCCCAACCCATAACTTGTCTGTATCATCTCAGTCCTCTTCAGAAGGTTCTAAAGCCTCGAACCTATTCTTAACTTCAGGTTCCAATTGAGTTCTAATTGATGGATTTTTTAATTTTTCCAAATTGAAATTCTAGGAATAGAAACGGTTTTCTTACTCTTTTTACTTTCCTTCCTATACTAGGTAAGGAAAGTATTGCGATCGGGTCAAATTTCCCGATATGCGGATGTATACGTTTCAAAGCCCTATCCGAGTCTGAAAAACACCAGAGAGTCCGAAAAACACATTTTTAGCCATTGGTATATCTGTCTAAGCCAAGATTTTCTCGGGAACTAGTAAACCGATTTTGTTGCTTCTTTTTTATTTTGTATGGTTTTAACTACTGATGCCGGTGACACAAATTGGGAGCTCCATGCTCAATAGCTGCTGCGCAATAAATGGAAAACGTATTTTTATATGGACTGTAGCGCAAAAACGGCTCTAATGATTTAGATGAAACTTTCCTATTGTTTAGGGTTGATCACTCTAAATTGATGTTACTTCCCCCCCCCCTTCATGGGGTACATGTAAAGGACCAGCCAGGTAGGTAACACTGCAGCGACGGTGGCGCTGTATGCACCAAAAGGCAGTAAGAAAAAATGGGCGACTGACACGAGAAGAAGACGAATACTCTATCCTCTTCAAGACCACCTTTCTTGCTGTTCTACCATGGGAAGAGGCATGGAGTAGAACACTGAGACCTACCGGACACATGGAGGTGAGAAGCGTAGCAGCCGGCCGACCACCGATACCGACCACCGTACCTCAGACATCAAGTAAACGATTGTAACCATTATACGCCAAACCCCCATCTTTATATACTGTTTAAATATAATTATAGTTCATTTCATACAGTCCACTTGTTCTTTCAAACACCCAATAAACATCTGTACCATATCATATTAAAAATGACGGTACATCCCATTTCACCTATAATGTTTTTATAATTGTCCTTTCAATTTTCGTGCAGAAAAGAAAAATATTTTGGGGCCTAACTGGCTGACTATATATTCTATGGTAAAATTTATAATAAAACTTTTGAAAGATAATTAAATTACCAATACAACAAAAAAATCATAGGAATTGAACCAGTATTAGCGATGATACAGCTTATTCTGTTTTCTACAGATGTTTTAATTTATTACTTTTGTACCTATACTACGTTAAGAAAAGTATTGCGATCTGGTCAAATTCCAATATGCGGTTTTCGACGGATCTTTACGTTTCATAGCCCCCTAAGTCCGAAAAACACACTTTTAGCCATTGGTCTGTCTGTCTGTCTGTGCCAAGATTTTATCGGGAACTAGTGAACCGATTTCGTCTCTTCTGTTTTTTTGAAAGGTAATTAAATTCTCTACAAAGCTATATAAAAATCGTTCATTTTGGACAACTATTAACGAATTTACAGTTATTCAATTTCCAATGTAAGATTACGGGTTCATATCCTGGTGTCAGAAAAGGATGAATGAGAGAAAAAAGATAAAAGTGGAAGTAAAAGTAATTAATCTGTTGCCCGCATCACACAAGCTTCACTATTTCCTCTACTTTTAACAGAAATTATTGTTTCACAAAATTAGGCTATGACAAAAAGTTTTTGTTCAGCAATGTTAGAAAGTATTGACATTTTTACACTGATCTACCTTAAACCGGTTTACATTGCTTTAGTTTATCAAATAAATCTTACTCAAATCTTTTCTCTGATCAATTTTCAGCAAAATAAATCTAATTCAATTTTTGTTTTAGTTTCTTGATGAACATATGTTAAGATATAAAAACTTTCCTGACATATGTAGGAAAGTCGTGTGAGTGGACCCACCAGATTTTTTATATTAAGTTTTTGTCAATGTCCTCTTGTGATGTCATGCTATTTTATTCCTTTGTTCACATTTACTGAATGTATTTTTACTTGTAATACAGTAGTAAATATCACCAATAAAAAAAAAAAAAAAAAAAAAAAAAAAAAATTCTGAAAGAAAGGATGTCAATAAGCTGGTTAGATCTGTAGCATTAGGCGGTGGAGGAACTTATTGGATTTGATGTTGGTGAGGTTGTTATGATTAGGTACATTAGGTGGGATAGGATATTGAGATTGGGGTTGAGTTTGTTCTTGCGGCAGGGCCTCACATACATTAGTCGGGTCTCTACCCCCAAGTAGCTTGGCAAAAGAAACCTTAGAGTTCACAATTTTAGCGGGTCCTCTTCTTGGTTTAGGTGTATCATCAGGGTCCCTGGGTTTCATATATCTCGCTTTAAGATTTTTATAAATTTGGCAGCCTTTGTAGTTGGCTGGATGGCCTTCCAGGCATAGGGCACAGACTGCTGGTTCTGTAATTGATTTATTACACTCATCAGACTTGTGTGTTTTACCACATTTCACGCAGCGTGGTAAGTGGTGGCAATAAGACTTGGTGTGGCCATATGCTTGGCAATTATGGCACTGGATGAACTCTCTTTTTGGGTACGGTTTTTCGACCTTTACGCTGGTGTAGAAAATTCTATTCACATCGTATATTTTTTCGATCCCAGGCGATGGCTCTAGATCGACGAAAAATAAGGGCAATGGGATTTTATTCTTTACACCTGGTTGTTCTTTATTTTCTTTTAAAACATTGGTTATCTGACGTATTTTGAACCCTAACGCCGTTAACTCTTCTTTAATTACTTCTATTGGGGTTGAGGAGTGTAAATTTCTTATTACAACTCGTAGTGCTCTTTCCTGTTTCAACTGGTATGTGTGAAAGTCCGCATTTGTGTCTGTTAAATATTTTACGATTTTTCGGTACGCTTCAGGTGTGGCCGGTATTATTTTTGTATCATTTATTCTGTTTAGGCATGTATAGCTACCTGGGCAGATTTTATTAAGTTGAGTACACAACAACTGGAAATTTCTCAAACTTTTGACAAAGATAGGAGGTGGGCGTGGTTTTCGAGGTATAGGTGCATCTTCCATTTCTTCCCTGTCATTTTCAAGCACCTGGTATGGATTAGGTGTAAAAAATGAAGATTCCATTTCTTGTGAAGACGTACTTGGCAGTGGTTGAGACACAGATACTTGAGTGTTCGCTGGAGGAGTTCCGGGGGGTGTTAATCGCTTACTACGACGTGTTTTCTGTTTAGGCGGTGAATTACGTGGGGTAGAGCCAACTGAATGGGACCTCTTAGTTGACATTACTTGGTGGTAATATCGCATATAAAAAAAAAAGAAAGGAAAAAAAAATAAATAAATAAAACTACGTCTGCGTGTTATTACAATGGATGAACCGCCGGCTGAGAACCGGCCAGTTACGTGGCGAGGCCACAACTGGAGAGGGGAGCCGTCAGCTGTTATGGCTATAGAGATTAAGCCTATAGACGCTAAATCACTAAATTCACTGTCTGTAATAGTACACAGTAAATAACAACACTACTCACTGTGGTGTTAGTCCATTGTTGTTGTTTTGATGTCTGCTTAACTAGTTTTTTTTAAAAAAAAGTAAAACTGAGCACTTATTCTACTAAAAAATAGTAAAACTGTGGGACACGACGTGAAATGTGGGTATTCAAATCAAGCGCATGCCCAGAACTCTCAAGGGAATTATGAAAATTTAGTGTCTAATAAATTAATGAAGGCAAAAGACCACGTGGGAGGCCAAAAACCAGATGGATAGATAGGATAAACAAAGTTACGGCTGAGCTTCATGCCGCAAACTGGAAAGCAGTAGCCCAAGATAGACAGAGGTGGAGAAGGCTGGTTCAGGCGGCCAAAGATCTACAAGGTCTGTAGAGCCAACCAAAAATTAAAAAAAAAAAAAAAAAAGTTAATGAATAATAAGGGCATGAGTGTAAAAATGAGTGTTGCTGAGGTTCATTTACTGTCTAGATTAGATATATTTTTTGCTCATGATACATTCAGAAGTTTAATGTCCTAGAACTCTGTGTCGTAATACAACTTTTTCTCCTCGTGAAGATTAAAAACTAAATAGCGTATTATAAATACATATATTGATGAAGAATTTTAAAATTATTTTAACCTCCTATGTTTAACAATTCTTTTTGAATTTCAGTCATCATCATTGATAGTGGAAAAACAGACCTATCAAAAGTAGAAGGAGTAAATAAAGATGCAAGTTTTTTATACAGAACTGAAAAAGATATTGAAAGTGAAACTAAAATCACTCGTTCAAATGATGAAGATTGTGAGTACAAGTCCTATATATTCCAAATTTTCATACTACACAATTAAATTTTTACAAATCGATATCAAGAAAAATTAATCCGATTAACTGTCTTTTACACAAGAGATATAACAAGCTAATATTTAATCATGAAATATTAGGTGGGGGGCGGAAAGCAATTTCGTTTTCTTACATTAAATTCAAACAAATTAATTTAACACTAGTTTTTATTTTAAATCATTGATAGAATCCCTCACATTATTAAAAACCTTTTGCCAACTAGTATGCAAGTTTTCTCAATTCATTCGTTTTTTTCCAGTGTTCTTGGGTCTTATGCATGCGATCTTGCATTTTCGTGTTGCTGAATAAAACATTTTCTCTTGAAAATCGCTGGCCACTTTTCAGTTTAAGATTTATTTACACCGTCCAATTATTCACAATAAAGGTCTGCATCTACAGGTTGTTCAGGTTTCAGAACTTCAAAATGAGCAACGCCGGGAATTAGTGTTGCCCAAAATCGGTCAAGACCAAAGACCGCCTCACAGTTGCATAACAAAGACCAATACTGATAAAAAAAATCGTTTTAGGGAATAAAATTTAGGCAAATTGGTTGCTAATACGTAACGATTTTAGTCACTATATGGAAAGAATTTGTATAACCAATATACTTTTGCATTTAACTCTTAGTTAGTTAGGGCTTAGTTAGTTATTCCCGGTCTGAAAAATTACAGTAATATCTCTCTAGTAATTGGCTACTAGATAACTACAAGACTGTTGCAAGACTCAAGACCAAGACTGAGTAAGCAAAACCAAGACTCGTCTTGGGCAACACTACATATCTCGCATTTGGGCAACACTACCGAGAATACTCCACCAAACACACAGAAAGGCCTTTTGGAGGAGTAACCCTGGCTTAGCAGTACATCGTGGCAAATCTTTTGGAAAGAGACACTGCCTTTTGTGTTTTGAATTAACATACAGGGTCCACTTTTCATCTTTGGTTATCAAGCGATCAAAAAACGCTTCTCTATTGTGCCGTTGAAGCAATAACTTTCATATGGTGGTTTCCCAATCTGTTGCAAATATTCTTGGATGGTCGACCAAGGTTGGTTAAGACTGTTTGACAATTCCTGATTTGCTTCGACTTCTGCCCTTAAGAAGTCATTACCTAACGTTGTTGATCTTCGTAATACGAGACAGAAAGATCAAAATTACCGGATTTGAACTTGAAAAACCACCTTTGGCATTTACGAAGGTCTAATGCTTTTGGATAAACATCTCAAATATAGTTGATTGTAACTGTTTCTTTACTACCCTTGCGAAATTCAAAAAGTATGCAATGCCAGATAGGTACCTTTTCTGGTATTTCGCTGGCCATTTAACCTTAAATTGCAAAAATAAAAAAAATAATTTAATTATTTGCAACTAAGGTAGTTCAGTATCGGAATGTCAGTATCCGCATTAAAAAAAAAATTATCTGATGGAGAATATTCATGAGGATATTCGCTTGAATGTCTTCCAAAACTATATGAGCAGAAGCTTCAACAATGCGGAGTCTTTCTCTATGGGTGTCTGTCTACCTTTTTATTATCATATCAACTATCGTTGAGTACTTTGTAATCAACATTCTTAAAGCAAACGACTAATGACTTATCTCGGCTACATCTTCCCCGAACTTTTTCAAAAGATGTTGTTTGACTGTCATTGCGTCAGGAACAATGTCTCCATTATTTGAGAAGAGACATTTTCAGCAGGAAATACCGGCTGAACAACGCCTTGTCTCATACCTGACATGCTTACATTTTTTTTTATGTATTCCTTCTTTAGTGGATGAAGAATGCGGAGGCCTCTGCTGCTGTGGTCCAGTCACTGGTCCTCTTTGAGAAGCCTGGGGTTGTTGCGGATGTTGTGGTAGTGCAGGGAAGTCTTGTAGTCCCATTGGGGGAGCGGTAGGTTGAGGCCTAAGATGAGATTGTGATCGTAAAGTTTTTAGTTTTCTAAGTTCATTCAAGATATGGCATTTTCTATAGATAGTTTTCTAGATGTGCTCTTTGGCAGTTGGCACTCTTAGTGGGTGTATACTTTGATTTTAAACATGAAAAGTTATCATGTTTTTGCCCACGGTGCATGGTGGTATCATGGTGCATGGTTACAGTTGGTCTTAGTATGTACTGTTGGCATATATTGCACTGGGGTATCATCCTCTTCTTCCTTGGTTCTGCATCCGAGTGTAATACGTACTATTTATCTCAAAAATACTTTCGTTAAATGTTTGTTTTATGATATCCAAAAAAAACATAGACAATGGCTCTTTGTATCGTGATGATACATCGGTTACATTTACTGCCTCATAACCAAAAGATTTTAGTTCTTCAATAATAGCTGATTGTGGAGTTGAATAGTATATTTTTTTTATTACAACTCGTGGACATCTATCCGCGGGTTGTTGAAATGTATGGAAGTCAGCACCATTTTTTCTGAGAGCGTGTACTATTTCACGATAAGAGCCTTGGTTGTCGGAATAAATACAAATGTTTTTTACATTTGATTTTAGTTCAAATGTTGAACCACAGACATTTTGCAGGAATTCTATAAATGAAAGGTAATTTTCAACACCATTAACATAATTAGGCGGTGGGTTATCATCAATTACCGTTTGAGCAGCTTGCTGCGGTCGAACTTCTTCATTTTTTCTCAATATTTGAAACCTGTTATGTGTTAATATAGATGCTGCAGTGGCGGTTCTCTTTTGTTTTCTTGCGTTTCCCTCGACATCAGAATGACGCTTGCGGCCTGTTACAGTTTTCTAGATACCTTGTTCATTTTGAGAAACTGATGTTTCTTCACTTGTGGTCTCTGTCGCCTAATAACCATTTTAAATTCAAGATAAACCTCATCTTAACAGAAAACTTCGGTCATTCAGCAGAAAGCCGTTGCTTTCTACGCGAAAAATTAAATTAAAGACACGAATTTTGACGATTCATTTAATGGATGAACATGCGGCTCAAATTTTGATATGATGTCAAGAATATGTCTCTCAAAGAGATTCACCTTGACTGACGATGCACACAGTTGCGTTTTGAAAACTGACGCGTCAAAGTCATCAAATTAGGCCAGTTAGATGAGAAAAAAAATCAAATAGTTGGTTTTAAGGCTTCGATGCCATGTGCTTAACTCTCTCATATATTAATGTATTTACATGAGGTACATAGAATATGTAATGCTCTTTAGAATTGATTATAATTATTTCTTTGAAAGGTGCATAGATTTTGAGTTTTGCGGTAAAAACCGACAAAAGATATTTCCTGTGCTGGCCTACATCAAAAAGCGTAGAAAATAATTACTTTCAACCGACTGACCGAATTTGTGTGTTCAGATAAGTTTTATCTAGAATTTAAAATGATTACTAGTTCTAAGTCATTCCGTTAAATGAAATGGTCGATAGCTCCTAGTATTTAACGTAGAACTGTGAGCAAGTGTCCGCAAAATGTGCTTAAGTTATCTTTTTAATCCCAAGGAGCAGAGGTGCCCAGAAGGGGGGTTGATGGCGAAACTTGCATCATGAAATTTTTGAGGGAACATATTTTGGCGGGTTTTTGAATTTTTGAGGAGGCACATTTCGGCGGGTTTATGAATTTTCGAAATCTAAAGTTTCATATTAAGGGACAAGCGGAATACATAGAACATAGCAAGTGTAATTTTAAATGATTTACGAACTGATGCTACTATAATTCCCTTGCTATGTTTTTAAGAAAAGGCAAGAAATAAAATGTTTTGGAAATGGGGGATAGGTTTTTTGTCCACCGTCCTTAGGGAGAATGGGCAACCATGCCAAGGAGTTATTAATGTTTACAGTTTGAGGATGCAATTGATAAAGGATTACGCTAGTTCCATTCTATTGCCAGAGAAATATTTATTGTTTTTATTATAAAAAAATGTATCGAACTTTTTAGGTGATCCTTTAATTTTGTCCATCAGTGTATATTCAGAATATGCTTAGACCACGAGCGGATCTTGGGTGAGGGGCTTTGGGGCTGAAGCCCTCTCCCAAAATGGTAAAATATAACCATGTTTTACGGAACAAAATATTAAAAAATTATCTCTTAAAGTATTATTGTTCGTGTAATTACATTTAAAAGAACTCACTTAAAAACACCATTCTATATAGATAGTTAGTTTCTTTCTTTTTTTCCAAAGTAACTACCTTTATTTTTATGAAAAAAAAAAAAAGCATTCTGGCTGAAGCCCCTCCCTTAAAAAAAATTAAATCCTGGATCCGCTAGTGGCTTATACTACCTATTGTTATTAATCAGTATTACCTATATTTTTAAGTAAGATTAGCACATTTGCAATAATCATATCCTTGCTTACATTAAGTAACATAGCTTCTTGGTTTGCAGTCATTATCGTAAACAGTGACACTAAAGAGAAATCAGAAGATTCATCTAAAAAATCGATTTTATCAGAAAAATCAAAATCTTTAAAGACGGATAAATCTATAAAATCGCAAGACGGAGGAAATAAAGGTGCAGCTGAAAACAATAGTGATGGTAACTATAGAAAGATTGCTAATAACTTATTAACCTTATAATCTCTACTTTTTTAATTTATTCTCAACAACTATTCCTGTTTAGAATCATATCGGATTAATTTTAATTTTTGTAATTTTTGATATCTTGATATGAATAAAAACCACAACGTTCTTTTTGGAAGAAAAGGAAATATTAATATTAATTACTGGTACTGGTAATTATTGCAGGATATAGTCCAACAAGTGGATCTTTTAATCTTATCTAGAAGTTGCCACCCCCACCTGACCAGATTATTAATATCAGGAATATTTCTGTTAGGTAATGAATATTAACTGACCCAGGTGGGAATCTAACCCTAACCAGGTACTCTAGAATGCTTGCATTGATGTATATTAATGCAATTAATCAATCAGTGCCTTGATTGATATTAATGAAGACCTAATTCTTATTTTTAATATTGATTATTATATTATAAGAAAGTCCAATACATAACAGGTCGATGGTAGTAATATAGCTAATTACTTCTTGAGTTCATAGTGAAGTCAATATTTATGCTTCAATAAAAATTTTTCTAACATTCAGAAAAATTCTGTGGCATTAAAATGAAGAATAAATGCCTAAAATTATTTTCTTATAGATAATATATTTTCCTTAATATATACAATTATAAAATTATAACAGTCACAAGAAATGTTCGGTCTGTAATTTTTTTTTTATTTTAGTGCTTAAGTTATGCAACAAAAGAGTAAAACTCCTAAAAGAAAAATTAGATCAAATTCCTCAGCATCACTTGGGAAACTACAAAACTAGCACTGATGGTAAGTTCAAGATATTATTCCATACCATATATTTTTTTAGTCACAAAAAAATGTCTTCAGAATTCACCTTTATACAGTAAATTTTGTTTTTATAATGTATTAATTATAAAATACATTTTATTTGTTGGTAAAACATGAGCATTAAAAATCCCAACTCTATTTTGACAATAAAATAAAATACAGCCAATTCTTCAGTCATGTTTAAAGCACAGTATATGTATAATTCATTTATGTTTATATATGCGGATCTTGTTTTTGTGTTAATATCTATTTTATTACCATTTCAAGATTAATTTTGGGGAAAATATATTTCATCACTTTATAAAAATGATCACTTCAGTTTTGGTTCTGTTGAGTAGTAATCCCCATTTTGTAAGGTATTTAGATGTTTACTTAATTTTTCTCATTATCTATTGATTATGGTGTCAATTCTGTATTAGGAAGATAATAACACAGTATCATTAGCAAAACGGGTTATATTAATATTTTTTTTATTTTAGCATACTTATCAATAATAAATAAATTAAATAATATTGGACTCAGGCAAGATCCTTGAAGGAGACAAGTAAAAGTAGGATAAATGGAGAAAAATTAATTATTAGCTCATAAAAAAGGCTGTATTAATACTATTAGATGATAAGATATTAAGGTTTATTAATTTAAAAATCAGTAAATTCAGAGTTCAGTAAAGTATCAAATGATTTTTTTATGTCAATTAGGGTAATACGCTTATGTTTTTTATGATTAACATTATCAAAAACACCAGACTGGAATTAAAGGTATATATTTGTCAATTTTTAGTTATTTTACTTCAATAATTCAGGATTGTTTTAAATATTTCCAAAATGGTTGGGTATAATATTTTTCTGTTTTGAGTCATATGTGATGATCTAATGATCTGAATCAAAATCTGTCCCATAATAGCTTCTTATGTCTTGTATGGATCTTTGATTTCTCTTGTCTAAAAGCATATGATCAATATTTTTTTTCACCTTTGAGGCTTACCCACGTGTACCTGTGAATGTCCATGTGTGAGAACATCGTAGTGCTCATGACTATACACTTAGCTACTGCCAGACTGATACATCTCACTTCACTGTAAAGACTATGATAATGAGCTTAAATTGCTGTCTTCTTCCTATCTTGGCATTGAAGTCACCAATGACTAAATTTATGTCACGTTTATTACCATTCTAAAACAGTCTGATTTTCCAAGGCTAATTTTATTCTAGATTTCATAATAAGATGTTTTTTTATGGAATAGGATTAGTAGCCCTATTCTAACCCAAAAACGCAGACTTTCCAATTTGGTTGGGGAGCGATTTATCTCCTCTCCCAAAAAAGTCTCAAGATTTTATATGGTGTATAAAAATTATGTGCGATAATTAACATAATCAACATAATTATTGTAACAGGAAAAATTCAATACTATATATAAAAATAAATGTATATATAGGGTGTCCCGTAAGTAAATAAACCTAAACTTAATAAATATGAACTTAAACCTTATTAAGGAGAAAGTTTTTATAAAATTGGGGTATCTGTAGTGTAGTTGGAAGATGATCAAAAAATTATCGCAAATAATTTAAGATTTTTTTAAAAATAGAATATAGCTTAGTTTAGCCACTCAAAAGGCATCTTTAATTGGTTTTAACAATGACTAACTCTATTTTCATTTGAAGTACATTTTGTCCAGTTAACAGTGAAGCAATTATTAATTACTTAAATTAAATATTTCTTTAGTTGTCGTTTTCTATTCAACAAAAAGGGTGACTCACTTTAAAAAAAACAGAAAACTTTGATTTCCTACTTTTCTGCTGAAAATTGGCTCATTGTTTGTACTAACTTTTTTGTAGTTCTTGAGGTGTGCTATCACTCCTTTAAAATCTTCTTTCTATTTACAGGAAACCTTGTATATATGTTTTTTTTTTTTTGTATATTTGAAAATATGTCAACAAAGCAATTGAACATATTACATATTTTAATTTTTATTTAAAGGTTTTAGACAGTAAGATAAACTCTCAATTATCCGATGCTTCAAATTTGCTACAGGAAATTTAATAAGTTCTTCTCATAAAAATGAAAGGTTGCACATGAATCAATCATAAAATCCTAGGATAGGTCTTGGGGCATTACTACATACGGCATGGTTAAATACTTGCATACCTATTTCTTGGCCTTAGCTTAGCCATCTAGTTGACTTTTCCTGTTGTCTTAATTGATTTTAGTTAGCATATTTTATTCATTAATGTAGATTAATTGTTATTGATTTTGATTTGTTTTGTTCTTCGAAACATTAGGGGAGGGCGATATTCTCACCTCCTCTCTATTTTTGGGAGGGGACAACCACCTGAAGTCTGCGCCTATATGCCCAACCATCAACCTGGAGTACCAGGAGCTAGACATAGAGATCACTCATTTTCCTGTGAATCTTTGGATGTATATGTGGAATTCTTTTTTTTTTTTTTTTATTCTCATGAACATGATCACTTCATACATAGAGAGGCTTTTTATTTAAATTTTTATTAATAAAAAACCTATCTATAGGTAGAATGTATTTTTGTAACCTTCTTAATACACTCGACCTCCCCAGCCCCTAATAACCCATTATAATATTAAATTAAATGTTATAAAAATTAGAATTCTTTAAATTTAGTAATTATTATGATTTATTAAAAATAAATGTTACAATTAATCGAATGTTAGTAAATCTAGGTGAATCATTACAGTATATGTTGTTAAAAATTAATGTTCCATGAAGTCATGAAATCTTCAAAGAAAAAGAAATTAATTTTTCATGATGTATATTTTAATAACCAAATTAATAACTTAATCTACATACTGAAATGTTTGTTTGTTTATTTGAATTTAACATTGTGTATGTACTCCTACTAGAATGGGTTATTGTGTATTAATCAATCTATTCTGTCCTAAGTGAGAAGGTAGAAATTTGTTCCATAGAACTGCTACAAAATAAATTTCAATATGCTTGGGCTAAATTCAAGCTGACATCACTTAAATAATTAAAATATTTGACATGATTGTAATAATATCTGTTTTCTGTTTTAGAATTGAAAACTTGCTCAAATACAAAAGAATTGATGCTAAGCAAATTACATAAAATATCAATACCCAACTTTAGGACAGTTAAAGGAGATATTGATGGTGAGTTCTGGCTGTATAATAAATTTAGCTTAATTAGTTGATCGTTAAATAGGTTGGATACAGTAAAAAAATTAATAAATTAATAAAATCTTTCTAATTAACTCAGTAATAAAATTTTTAAACTGTTTTAGCCCTGAAAACATTGCTTAATGATACAAAATCATTAAGACATAAATCACATAATACATCAAATCCTGATTTAAGATTAGCTATAACTGATGATGGCGGTGAGTTTAGAATTTTCACATGAATATAGGCTTATTGTATATTAAAATTCCATAGAATAGAATAGAATAGAATAGAAAATCATCTTTATTCTGGGACTAGGTCCCTTTAGAATAACAGTATTGTTCATATATATTAACTACAAATCTGGTCAAAAGACTTATTACAATGAATAATGACAAAATACATGTAATACATTAAGTATTAATTAAGCTCTTAGGATAAATTAACGAGGACAGTTTGGTAATAGGGGTTCAGTACTACAATATTGGAGCTAAAATAATTGCATAATAATCACTGAATGAAATTATAAAGGAAAGTAAAATCTATTTTATAGGTAAAGCATTGTAGTGATGGAATATAAAAATTTAAAAAAATAATAATAACTGTTAATATGTAGGGAAAGAAATTGTAAAAACTAAAACAAAAAAATATATAAAAAAACAAATAATGATATACATATGTTCCCTAAGATATTTAAGTGATTATGCGTAAAGATTAGGAGAAGAGAAAATAAAATAAAGTATATATATACACATAGCGAGAAGTATGTTGAAGATAATTAGAAATAAAATACATTTCACTGAAATACATTCCATGAATAACAAATTAGAACTTAAGGAAAACAAATTTTATCTACTCACAATGCTTAGTGAGTGGTGATGAAAATTCACGTTCAACACAGAATAAAACAATAAAAAATAAGAGAAAAAAAATAATGTCTAAAGAAAATTAAATCCTTATAACATAGTATGTATTTAACCAGCGTCTGATTGGATTGTGAAGAGGAATTGGAATAAGAGGGTTTTAAAGGTGGATAAGGATGATGCATGGCGGATTTTTAGTGGGATGGAATTCCAGAATGCGGTGGAACGGACAACGAAGGAATGTTTAAATGATGCAGATCTGTGGAAAGGAGTGTAAAGGTCAGAAGGACGAGATCTTGTGGAGAGGGTGTGGATAGATGATTTGAATTGTAGGAGATTGTATGCGTAGGACGGACGATGACTATTGATTATTTGGTAAAGGAATGTGCCTAGGAAATATTGTCTTCGGAAGGAAGGGAAGAGCCATCCTAATTCAGCATAGTGGTGCGAAACACGGGAATACCTCAGGGCCCCTGTGACAAATCTTACGAAGGCATTCATAATTCTTTTCAGTCTCTCCCCGAGTTCTGCCGAGAGGCCACCGTACACCACGCAGCCGTAATCAAGGTGGGGGAAGATGAGGGAAGTTACTAGGAGTCTACGTGTGGAGATGGGTAGGAGATGGCGGAAGCGATGGAATAGTTTCAAGGTACCAATTGACTGTCGGGTAATGTGAGCAATATGGTGTTTCCAGGATAGGGTTTGGTCTATGAAAATGCCTAGGTTTTTTACTGAGGAGGTGAAGGTAATGGGATGGTCATTTAGGTACAGTATAGGTATGTTGGTATTGGCTCTGAGAAGGGGTTTGGAACCAATGACAATGGCTTGAGTTTTTGCAGCGTTTAACCTTAACCCATTTAAGTTTGCCCAGGGACTGATCCGATTCAAGTCTTCTTGAATTTTGGCAAACGCTTCATGCAACTCTGAGGGACCGAAGGAAAGGTAAATTTGGGAGTCATCGGCGTAAAGGTGATGGGAGCAGTGAAGGATTGAATTATGGATGTCATTGATATAAGAACTAAAAAGGAGGGGAGATATGCTAGAGCCCTGGGCCACTCCTGCGGACAAAGTAAGATAGGAAGACAAGCTTATTATGATATACCATATCATAATATACTTATATATAATTTATATAAGTATAATTCCATATACATATTATGATAATTTAATGAATCCCTGAAAGGCTTATGACGGATGGAAGGTCCTCTCATATACGAGTTGATGTCATTCTGGCTGAGTTGGTAATATGCTCTCAGAAACTTGCCTTATAATGGTTCATAAGTGCTTGTTGATTCATCGAAGGCTTGACTATTTATCTTTCAAGAAACACTTTCCTAGAGCTAACTATAATTCATCTCTAATTTAATTATTTCGAATTATTTCCAAGCCAATAGTTCCAGCTTTTCCACTTCAAATATATCCTTTTCCATTCTAAATATAACTTTTTCCATTTCAAATGTATGCCTTCCCATTCTAAATATTACTTTTTCCGAGTGAGAGAGAGAGAGAGAGAGAGAGAGAGAGAGAGAGAGAGAGAGAGAGGAGAGAGAGAGAGAGAGAGAGAGAGAGAGAGAGAGAGAGAGAGAGAGAGAGAGAGAGAGAGAGAGAGAGAGAGAGAGAGAGAGAGAGAGAGAGAGAGAGAGAGAGAGAGAGAGAGAGAGAGAGAGAGAGAGAGAGAGAGAGAGAGAGAGAGAGAGAGAGAGAGAGAGAGAAGAGATGAGAGAGAGAGAGAGAGAGAGAGAGAGAGAGAGAGAGAGAGAGAGAGAGAGAGAGAGAGAGAGAGAGAGAGAGAGAGAGGAGAGAGAGAGAGAGAGAGAGTAGAGAGAGAGAGAGAGAGAGAGAGAGAGAGAGAGAGAGAGAGAGAGAGAGAGAGAGAGATGAGAGAGAGAGAGAGAGAGAGAGAGAGAGAGAGAGAGAGAGAGAGAGAGAGAGAGAGAGAGAGAGAGAGAGAGGAGAGAGAGAGAGAGAGAGAGAGAGAGAGAGAGAGAGAGAGAGAAGAGAGAGAGAGAGAGAGAGAGAGAGAGAGAGAGAGAGAGAGAGAGAGAGAGAGAGAGAGAGAGAGAGAGAGAGAGAGAGAGAGAGAGAGAGAGAGAGAGAGAGAGAGAGAGAGAGAGAGAGAGAGAG